>JAMZAV010001139.1:0-196852 GCA_024449915.1 Sweltsa coloradensis | reverse complement strand
AAACAGATTGTAATTTAAGCCCTTGTTACCATAACAAAACTTTAATTTACTACAACGCTTTTATGGTAATATGTCTGTACAAACGAATTTTTGTTTGAATACTGGTTTCATTCCACAATAATTTTTTTTTCTGTATTCATTTCTACTGAAAAATGTTTTAATGAACGTGGAAAGACAATCAATAACGATCATTAATGTAAGTCCGCAAATTCCATCAAACGACTTTGGTGTTAAAATATTCACTAACGAGAGAAAAATACATCCATTGATATTTTTCTCTGTCACTTCATTTAAGAGAGTTTTACCTTTTGTATTTTATTAAAGACGAGAAAGGAGGTGTTCTTCAGTAATGAAACTCGTAATTATAAATTAATGACTCTTTATGGAGACCTTTGTTTTATCATTTAACGTGAACACTTTAATAAATGGAAAATAATAGGAATCGCTGAGGATAGCGCTGGGGCGAGTAAAAGCACCCAGTTTTCTGTTTTTTTTTTCTGTTTTGTTCGGGCGTACGGTTAAAATATATTACTAAATACAATATAAACCAGATATTTCTAAACAAAATGTTCATATTTTCGTCAACGTTTAACGAATAACTCAAGCGTTAATCACGTTAAACAAGAAACCTCGTGAATCTTGTGTTAAAAACTCTAAATGGATGATGTAGTGAAATGATTGGTTCTCATACTAATATGGGCTGGTTAGTATATTAAAAACTATCAAGGCACTGGGTGGAATAAGGGTGTAACTCTGAAAACCTAGTTTTAAAATAAATGAGAAAAAAATTTCATGTAAGCGTAAGAAATGCATGAATTCTGCTTAAAATAATGTGTTATGGAAGAAAGTATAATATTGTTGCAAGTATGGCAGTTTTTTTCTCCGTCCCCATATTCCAAACTAATGCCCAGGTCGGGGGGAGCGTTAACTCAAATTACTCAGACTATTTTGGGTCTTAGCTGCCGGTTAGCCAGACCTGACACAAATTTCTTAATTCTTCCTCTTCATCTGACAACTCTTTCATATCCTACTGATTTTTTTTACAAATCACTCCATTTCTTCCGAACTTATCTTATCAATTCTACCCCCACCCAAGACACGTCTCTCTTCGACACTTTGTTTAATTGGTTCAATTCACCTATCTTTAGGTCTTCCAACTTTTCTATTATTCCAACTTCGCAAACTCTCTTCTTGGTATTATTTATGTTTCCATTATTTTCATGTGTCCAAACCATCTCAGCCGCACACTTTCTATACGCCACGTCCAAATAAGAGTATAAAACGTTGTTCTCAAAAGTTTGCTGGAATCGTATTCCTGCGAACGTTTTAATTATAAAGCAGGTTCGAGGCGGGAATCAGAAAATTAAGTTTCCAGTTTTCGTCATGTAAGGCGGAAGGAGTTGGTGGGAGGAGGGGGAGGGAGCTCGAGTTTATAGTGCGTTGTTCATTAAATTTTGTCAATTTTCTCGGAAGCATTTTCAATTTCAACGTTTTTAACTGCGTTAACAGAAAGAATTCAACACGCTCGCGCGTAGACTGTATTCCAAGGTATGACAATTTATGATCGCTTTCATTAATATTTTGGATAATTTTGTGGTTACGAAAAATATAAACAAAGTAAACTGTTAAAGATTTTCATTAACACAGTTTATAAAGTCAAATCAAAATCGCCTACAATGCTGTGGCTCTAACAGTAGCTACCAACACGCAACTGTTCTTCATTTCAGAACTCGAATATATTACAAATTACAAATATGCTTTAAATATTGTCTTATTAATTTGTTTAATGTTAAGATTACACGCGTCAAATTTGAATCTGGCTTAATTCCCGCTTGAAAACAACAAGGCTGGCCAATCGGAAGTTGTGTTCGGTTTATATCGCAAGACGTGACACACGCCCAGACGGACGGACAGAATTGATGTTTATAAGGAACTTCCGCTCTCTAATAGTTGTATTCTTAATTAATATGCATGCATTATTTATATAAAAAAGAACAGTTGGTGAATTTAAAAGGTTTTGATTGGTTGTTGACTTAGCGAAAACAAATTAATAGGGACAGACTATAAATTAAGTACTAAATAAATACATCAATTCATATTTCGTTAAATTTAAAGCAGATCAAGCCAGCCAGCCAGCCCTGTAGGCGTCGACACCATGGACGAGCGAACAAAGACCAACTAGAGGCCGGCATATTTAATTATGAAACACCGACCAATCAACTGGACACAATTCCACCCGCAGATAGAGCCAGAATCAACAAGACTAATTCAGAGCCACCTTCGAATTAATTATGTGCCTATAAGGACAATGGTCAAACTAATCTCCCACCAGAGTGCAGAACGATCGGGGTTTGGTCACCGCCATGTGTAAGTTCTACTGGAACCACAATGCAAAGAGTCCTGTGAACAAACCCCGATCATGCGATCCTGGCGGAGAATCCAGGTGACGAACCAGCTTGGCATTGCCCTAATGATTGTAACCAACATTGAACTTATAACGGTAAGAATAGGATGAAAGTAAGTGTATACTGTATCCCGTGGGAGTCTCAAGAGGAACATTACAAAGGAGATACGCGCATTGTTAGCAGATACCGACATACAACGCATCTGTGCGCTGTAGAGAAATGATGATTTGTGAAGATGTCTCGAGTGGCAGAGAAACCCCATTCATACCTCCTCGGGCACCTCCTCGTAGTTTCTGAAAGCCTGATTGGTTGCTCGCGGTTTAGCTGCGTTTGTATGTCTGTATTGGAGTTTCAACCGTTCGTTATAATTAACCACGATTTGTGGCCCAAACTTGACGTCTAGACGGTAACTTACTAAATTATTGCGGTCTTTTCTGAATTAAAGTTTACTCTATGTAGAATTGATTTTCTCAGAAAATGTTGTGGTGGAAAATGGGGGGGGGGGGGGGGCGGTAGGTAAAACAAGCACGTCTATCGTGTAGTCGTGAAACTTGCGGCTTTGAGGGGTGAAATCCGAATACGGTTTAAAGCTCTTGAACGCTAACAAAGTGCAACACCTGTAACATTTTCCAACGTCCAAACTATTCACTGCAATATCAATATCATTGATTCTTTACGGAAAGTGAAAGTGACTGTAGAGCATTTGATCCTATAAAATATTCATAACTGTAGAAAATAAGAACAAACATTAAAACACAATATGTAGGAAAATTAGCTAAAGAACACAAAACATAAATTCGTAACAAACCTAAACTCGCATTGATAATCTAATCAGTAGTTTACAGGTAAAAACATATTTCTACAAAACTACGACTAATAAAATGGAAATAATAATTATGTTACTGTGAGAAACAGTCAAAGTTAAATTGTATACTTTCACCAATTTAGACTTAATCCATACAAGAGAAAAGATGCAGACATTCACTTTGAAAATTGGTAATTTTAATACTTAGGATCTAAAGGAATAATTTGTGTTTCCTGTTAATTTGGTTTAGAAGGAATTAAATTCTGTTAGAGTAGATTTTCATTTGAATGCGCAAAAACTTGCTTGTTATTAATATTATATATTTATCGTTTCTATTTCTTCCATGACTCATTAAATAATCGTTTGAAGTCCACTTCATTCCATGTGCTCAATGGAGAAGGAAATTAATGTTATAACGTTGATCAAGATATTATTTTAATTGTTTTGTTGTTTACATTTTTACGGGAATTGTTTTCTCTTCAGTTCAAAAGATTAAGATTAAAATATCAACTAAAGATTGAATGTATAGAAAATGGAAACTTCAATAAGTAGCTAAAAAGTAAAAAGTATGAACTGCATACATTTAATTTGTATGAAAATAGAGTCATGGGCAGTATTGTCAATAAATAAGTCAATTTATAATGATTGTATATCTTCTCATTTTCTAGACATTTTCAGTGGTGTGGGGCATTTTTCAATTGAAATGTAAATTATAAATGTTATGACAAAGATTTTAAAATCGAAACAAAAAGGTGGCGCTAGTATATATAAAATGTGTTTAGTTCCTATGAGGGTTGTAAAGGTAAATAATCATTTAAACGTCAGCTCACACAGAGAGAGAGAAAGAGAGAGAGAGGAGAGAGAGTTAGTGAGAGAGAGAGAGAGAGAGAGAGAGAGAGAGAGAGTGAGGAGAGAGAGAGAAAAGAGAGAGAGGTTAGTGAGAGAGAGAGAGAGAGAGAGAGAGAGAGAGGGGAGAGAGAGAGAGAGAAAGAGAGAGAGAGAGAGAGCTTAAGAGAGATAAAGGTTAATGATTGAAGACGAGAGAAGAAAGATAGACTTCGTTTTACTGAAAAATGAGACCTGTGGTTAATGAGCATAAAAGAACGTGAAACATATAATTTTTAACAAAGAGATATTAATATTTATACGACTTACTTTTTTTATCTTTGGCAGATTCATTCCCCCCCATCCAAACCATTTCCCCTTCCTTCCTGAGTTATAAAATTAATACACTTGGATGAAAATACATAAGAATTTAAATTATATAAACAAAAGATGATTTTTGCAGGTTAGGATTATTTATATTAAAACACAATGGATTGGACAAATTTAATGAATATAAACATTGCGCTTTGAAAATGTGCATGACTTTTAGATAATATTGAAATATACTGCTAAATAAGAATCAATAATTAACGAACAAATATTCAGTTAATAAATAAATAATGCATTTAGGCTTTAATAAACTTGTGTGTTTGTATTAACTATGGTTTTAACGCAATGTTACACGCGAATCTAATCATTAACCATTCAGCCTCCAGTTATTAATGTCATCCTTCGTACACCATGGTATAATATACAAGTGAAATATAACTACAATAACAATTTACTTCTTTGTGGTGTTAAATTTCAGAAGATAACAGGAGATGTTTTGATGTTTGGGTAAAATAAACGTTGTTATAATCATCTCCAGTGCTGTCTATACAAACTTTCTACACTCTGATTCATCGATGATAAATATTTTAACTTATATTTACAGAAAATAAAATTTTCATGTACAACTTCGTTTTATTAACAAAGAAGTGAATTACATTTTGTGTTATACTGCATTGCAATTAAACGGACGTGAAACATTTTTTTTAACTTAAAAAAATTACTTAAAATATTTTATACTTCAATGAATTTGCACTGTTATTTGGTGGTAATATCATTTTATAACAATATTTAAAAACTATTCTCTTTACCTTCGCCGGGCGGACTTTATTAAAAAAAAATAAAAATTGGATAAAAAATTATCAGCTTAACAATTTTACATGTTATCCCCCATGCTGTGGTTGTTTTTGTCCAGTGTTTGTATTGATTTTAATAATGTCAGCCAGCAGAAGGAAAGTGAAATCTTTCTAAATATAGCGATATTAAAAAACTAATTTCTATCAAAGAGCAGTGCAAAAGTTGAAGACGTGAACATTGTTTTGCATAGGGTACACATCGAAATAACTCTTGGCCAAGAAGGTATTACTGTGTAACTCTACTTAAGGCATTTAACAATTAATTGAACTTAACACTGCTCTTAGGTGGAAAAAATAAGTTTTTTTATTATGCTGTTATGGTTATTCAATTAATTGAAAAAATATTATTTACCTGTTCTACAAAAGTTTCTTTTGAAATAATCTACTAAAGGCAGCGTTCAACGATGACACTTGGTTTTTCTAAATTAAATTAGTACATATTTGTCTGGAAACTCTTGAAAAGAAAGTTAATATTTTTTAATAAAGTCGTATCTACATATTTTTTTCACTTTAACCTTAAAATTGATACATATTTTGGTATTGCAAAAAAAATCGTAGATGAGTATATTAAAAAAACAGCATAACCAACTAAATCCTACATTATGCGAACACTTTAATATTAATCGAACAGTAACTAAGCTATACTATTTCCTTCGAGACCGTAGAGAAGCAGTATTATAAACATTCTTGCTCAAACATACAGATATAAAAACGGTTTCGGTATTCTTTAAATGACGGATCTCAATTCAATTTAGTAAATTTGTACCTATGTATATTTGTTTACAATCCATCTCATGCATTCCAAATAAAACTAAAATAAATAAGATCGTATTTAGAGTTAGAGCCTATCCCACTCAGAAAAAAACAGATTTGTAGCGGTTGATTTGAATTGAGAGCGTGCCCGGCCTATCACAATAGGCATAGACTATCGACAAGCGAACAATGTTAAGCTAGAGATCGGTGATTGAAAGAGAAACGGGAGAGAAAAAAAACACGTTTCAACAACGCACATCACCAGAAACAACTAAGATAAAGATAGTTTGTACCATTTCTTGTTGTGTTGTTTGGTATGTTATATCGCATATTTGGATGAGCGAAGCGAAAACTTCAATTTCACTGACCCCCAAAAAATTTAGCTAGGGTGGTTTTTTTTTCGTCTGTTTTTTTTTGCGTTCTACCGTGCAAACTCCATATGCAATCTTGATGAAAATTATAGGGGACTTTCGAAATCTTTGAACTTAGACCTGCCACGTTTTTGGGTACAATCGAAGAAATATTATTTTAGTGTGATATTTTCGTGACATTTGGGCCTATTCTGACCAAATGGGTGGGACTACAACGTTCATATTTTACATGGACATTAAGGTAATGGTGATGTAGTACCTTTTGAAAGAAAAAATTGAAAAAGTAAGACAGAATCCAAAGAATAAAAGTTTTAATATGAGTTTTTTGGGGTATATAATAACAATTAACAAGTAACAATAGAAACTTGACAACAATCACCTACAATGCGTTCAAAAAGCACTTGCAAAAGTAAATAGATCCCACGCAAACTAAAAATTTACAAAAAAACTCATCCATCAACGTGACTAAAAGAAGCGTTCGCGAAGCGGCCTAGTATTTATAAAGTTATTCGTTGCTTGACCTCTTAGATCAGTGTTCAAATAAAACCAACCCAAATTTAGCATGGACTTATGTCCATATTAGAAGTTTAAAATATTGTGTCTTTAGTGGGTTATGGAATGGTCTGTACGAGCATTGATTAAAGGTTTATTTTATCAATGGTACGGGCAGCTTTAATACAGCTAACCTACAAGAGGTTATTTTCGTTATTTATTGCTCATATCTAATCCGCAACAAAACAAAGGTTGCACAATAAAGCGGTTTAAAGTTACATCAAAATGAAATTTAAACTAATTAAATATCAATTACCTTCATAAAAATAATACAGACCGAGATTAATATAATACAAAATGACGAATACTTAATTTTAAATTTCATTATACAAGCCGAGATATAAATAATGCGTAATCGGTAATGCACTAATTTATTTATTTTTTACCCATCACGATTGACCATTAGTGTTAATATAAATAAATTTCAAACAAAATGGAATCGTGTTTAAAACTAATAGTATTTGGTGGAGGTGCCGGGTATTTCGAAAATATTTTTTATTTAAGGCTATTGAACCGCGTTTTTTTATTTTCAAAAATATGCTACAAGTCAAAATATGGTGAATGGCTTTGAAACCAGGCTATTTTAGAAAATCAAAAACTATTTTTTCAAAATTTTTGATCCGGTCCCACGGCAATATCGCCACCTCAAAATAATTTCAAACTTCAATTCGCCAGGGCACATCATTTAACGTAGAGTGTTGTGATTTTGTGACATTCATTTTCAACTGGTTTTTTTTATATGCTAACTAATGAGAAAGAATACTTTTTTTAACAATTGTCTTTCCTGCGAGTTTTTTTGTTTTTGGCGATTATTTTGTAACCGATTTGTACCGCCAAACGAAAAAAATTCGTAGGAACGATAATTGTTTAAAAAAATATTTTTTTTTTCAGCCGCCAAAAAAGAAAAACCAGTTTAAAATGAATATTTACAAAAGCACAACACCCACGTTGAATGGTGTGCCCTGGCGAATTGAAGTTCGAAATTTTTTTTGGGAGATGGGGATATTTGCCCCCGGTTTTTTTTTTTCCCGGAAAATTAAAAAAAAAAACCCGAAAAAAAAAAAAAAGTTTTTGATTTTAAAAAAATACCCAAAGGTTTTCAAAGCCATTCACTATTTTTTTTGGTTTGGGTTTTAGAAAATTTTGGAAAATAAAAAAAAAAACCTGGTTTCGAAAAGACTTTAATTTATTTTTGTGAATATAAATTTTTTGAAAGGGGGGGTGTGTAAAATTTTTAAAAAACCCACCACTTTTTATTTATGGGAGCATTTTATAAAAATGTCCCCGCCGTTTTTTATTGTTTTTTGTCTTTTTTTGGTCTCCCCCCAATTGTTTTCCCAAAGTTAAAATAACCCCCCCCGGGTTTTTCAAAATTTGGGTTCCCAAACGGTTTTTCCAAGGGGGAAAATTTCCTTTCCAAGCCCCCCGGGGCCCAAATTAAGTTCCGAAACCCCCAAAAAAATTTGGAAATTTTTGGTTTTAAAATCCCAAAAAAAACAATTTTTTTAAAGACTTGACCCGGGCCTTTTTTTCCAAAGGGAATCCCCAAAACCCCCTATTTGGAAATTTAAAATAAAAAATAAATTTTTTTGGGGCCCCCCCATGATTAATTTTTTGGGGGAATTGGGTTTTAAAATTTTGGGGGCCAAACCCAGAAAAACAATTTTTGATAGAATTAAAAGCTTTCAAACCTTTCTTTGCATTGGAAGCAAAGGCCCCTTTAAAAAAAATAATAAAAAAAACTTTTTGGTTTAAATTAAAAAAAACTTTTTTTAAAATTTGGGGGCCATTCTCCCTTTTAAACCTTCCCTTGGAAAAAGGAATAAGGACGTATTTTTTTAACCCCTCTTTTTTTGGGGTTTGGGAAACCAAAAATTTTCCTTAAAAGAGGGGGGAAACCCGGATGTTTTAAAACACCAATAAAAAGGGGGCCCCCCCAAAAGGGTTTTAATTTTTTTTAAAAAGACTTTTTAAATACCCTAAAAAACTTTTGTGCGGGGAAAGGTTTTGGGGTTTTGTTTTTTTTTTGAAACCCCCCCTTTTTTGGTTTTTAAAAAAAAACCCAAATTTTTGGGGGGAACGTGGGGTTTTTTAAAAATGGGGAAAAAAAAAAAAAAAAAAAAGGAAAAAAAAAAAAAGGAAAAAGAAAAAAAAAACCCCAAAAAAACGAAAATTAAAAAAAAAAAAAAAAAAAAAAGAAAAAAAAAAAAAGGGGGGGGAAAAAAAATGGGGAAATCCAAAACATGGATTTTCAATTCGGGAAAAATTTCCAAAAAAATCCTTTTATCTTACGAAAAAAAAACAAAATTAACTTACCCCCGTTTTTTTTTTTGGGATTTAAAATTGTTTTAAAAAATTCCAGAAATTGAAAATTTTACGATTTTTAAAAAATCATACATTTGGGAAAATAAAATTCCCAAAAAGGGGTTGCCCCCAAAATGGGGGGTTAAAATTTCGGGGATTTTACATTTTTTTAAATTCAAAATCAAGGGAAATAAATTTAAAAATAAATCGTTCCGGTTTAATGGAAAAACAAGAGTTATTTTTATTAACGTTAGTTTTTGGGAAAATTTGTTTAAACGGTGTTATAAAAACCGGGTTTATTTTTAAAAAAAAAAAAAAAAAACACCAAAAAAGCTGGGGGCCCCAAACTCTTTTTCCTCCCGCGCCAAGGCCTAAAAAGCAGGCCTAAAATACCCCCCTTTTATCCCCCGATGTTAAAGGGGTTTTTAAACCCTTTTTAAAAACCCCAAAAAAAAATATTTTTCCCATTTGGGCTAACTGGGAAATAAAATTTAAAGAAATCAAACCGAAAAATTTTTTGGGGGGCCACCATAAAACCCCCCAAAAAAATTGTCAAACATGACATTTTTTAATTTTTTAGGGTTTCCCCATCGGCAAAAAATCTCCCATAAGAAATTAACTTTGGGGGACGATTTTTTTATCCCCCGTGACCTTGGGGTTTTTTGAAAAAAAAAAATTTTGGGGCCATTATTAAACTTTACTGGGCACCCTTTTTTCTGAAAAATTCCCTTTTTATTTTGTTTTGTAATTTGGGCAAGTATGTTGGGTTTAAAAAAATATGCGGGATTACCAAAAAATGGGGTTTTTGTGATTTTTGGAATAAATGTTTTTTGGGGTTTTGAGGGAAATTTTTGGGCAACAGTTGACAAGCCCACGATGTTATAAAGGGGCTTTTTTAGTTTTGGTTTCCCTTGCTCTAAGGGGTAGGGTGGCCCCAAAAAAGAAGCGGGAAAAGGGCCCGATTTGGGAAAATTTTTCCAAACACCAACTTTCCCCAAATTTTTCGGGAAAAAAAAAATTCTTTGTTTTAAATCCCAGTTAAAAAAATACAATTTTTTAAACGGTTTTGGGTGTGTATTGTGGCTAAAAGATACGTGGTAAAAAAAATTTTTGGGGTTTTACCCCTTTTTTAAACCCGATAAATTAATTCGGTATTCGAAAAAAAAAGGGAAAGCATGGGGAGAAGCAGGTTTTCTAAAATGAGAAGAGTAAAGTGGGAAATTGAAAAAAATATAATATTCTAATTTACGTATCAATACATAACTGCATACCAAAAAAAACCACAAAAAATTTTGAAACTTAAATTTATTTTTGTGTCTCAGATTTATAATGGTATTGCATATGATATGAATGCCACATTTTGAATCCTTTTTCAATTCCCGTGTATATGGTTTCAAAAATGCGAGCGTACAGTTTGAAAAAGAAAATTTTTTAAAGGGGAATAACAATTTTTCAACGGTATTTTTTCAAAAAAGTAAACACATTGAATGTTTCAACTTGAATACGTTTTTTTTTTCTTTTTTGGAAATAAAAAAGAGAGTTTTAAATTTTGTTCCATTAGGGGGTAAAAATTTTGTTTATTTCTCAATTTTTCATTAAACCCGGGAAAACACCCCCGGGGTTTGAAATAGATTTTATGTAAACCAATCCCCCCCACAATTAAAAAAAATTTGAATCCCAACAGTTTTGCGGCAAATGGGGAAGCCCAGGGGTTCGATACCCCGCGGGATGGATTTTTTTTTTTTGGAGTTTTTTAAAAAAATATAAATTGGTAGTAAAGGGGGTGGTTTTTTGTGGTTTGTACTAAGTTTTCCCACGATAGAATGCTTACCCTACCCGCGATCAGGGCACATTTTCTTTTTCGTTTCGTTTTTTCTAAGTAACTGAAGTAAATGGGAAACCAGAGATTTTTTTTGGGAGGATTCACCAAATTTTTAGGGGGAAGACAAAAAATTTTTTACCCTTTGGAACTACAGTCAAAATTTAAATTTTAGGTTCAAATTGGGAGAACAGAAATTTTTTCTTTAATGTATTTTTTAAATTTCGCAAAAGATTTGGCGAGATAGCGAAATTTTAAATGCAGGGTTTTTTCCCTTTGGGTTGACATTGTGGGTTTAGGGATTCTCCAACAAATTTAAAGAAAAAGATATCCAAAATAATAATCGGTAGTTTGTATTTCCAATAAATGCATTTAATTAATTAAATAACATATTTAAAAAACTGTTATTATCACCATACCCTTTTACAACAATGTTTTCATGCGGGTTTTTATTTCTGGAAAAAAAGAAACAAAAAGTATCTGTAATCAGTTTTTCGTTTAATTTTTGCGTTCTCGGTTTTCACTTAACTTTAATTTCGCGGGGGGTTTAAATGTTCGGGGTTTGGTCTCCACCTTAAGCAAAATTTTAGAAGCTTTCTATAAAAAAGGGGAACGTTTTATGGGTTTAAACGCACATGCTTTAAAGGGCCCCAAAAGTTAATAGTTTGGTTTTAATTCGCGAAACCTTTGAGATTTACATTATTTTTTTTAATTTTAGCAATTAAAGTTCAAAGTACTTAATCAAGGGTAAAGTTGTGCATCAGTTTACAAACAAAAAATTTACATTTTATTTAACATGAGTTTTCGTTGGGGTCATCTTCAAAGATTTTTTTGAAAAATGAGTTTGGTGAACCATAGATATTAAAAACCCATAGTAGGCAGATACGCAGCTTTAAAACGTTCGCAAAAGACGCCCAGCCCTGCAAATTGAAGAGTCAAAACTTCCAATTCAAAATGGGATTTGGCGTTTTAATTTTTGCCCTTTTCTGCCTTTTTCAAAGATGAATTTTAAATTGTCACGGAAAAATGGAATTTAAGGGCTGCGGAAACTAGCCTACTATATGTGTTAAATCCCAAAGGGTGAACCCAAGGTAAATTTTTTTAACCCCCGGGAAAATAAGTGGGGGATTTTTGAGTGTGTCTGCTTTTTGGCCCCGTTTTCTTAGTGATCACTGTTTGGGACCTGGTTGGTATAGTAGAAAAGTAGCAGTCCCCAAAAGTTTAAAAGGCCCGTTTTTTTAAAATTAAAAAAAAAATTAAAATTTAAACACAAGATCCCGGGATTTTGTAAAACATTTTAAAATCCAATGGGTATTTAAAATCTAAAGAAAATTCTAATCGTACGTACAAAAGCCCAACATAAACCCAAAAGAAGCGTTTAATTTTTACCTATTTAAGTTGGGGGATTTGGCGTTTCAAATTTATGGTTTTTCATTTTTGTTTTAGAAGGGATAAAAAATTTTTTTTTGGATTTTTTTGATTTTATGGTTTTAGTTGGTTTCAGCATGGGAATGCACAAACAGAAACCCTAAGAAATTATTGCTAAAAGGGGAATTTAAATAATAGTTGGTGCTAAAAGCAAATATGGCCCCCACCTGTAAATTGGGGAAACCCTCTTGAAAAAAATTTGTGCTACAAAAACTCTTTAACCCAAATTAAAATACCCCAAACTGGGCCTATTCAAGATGGCTTCTAATTGTTCCCCCAGGGGCCCCTGAGCCTTTCAAAAAAATTTCGTGGGTTTGGCATACCGGGGAAATGGGCGAGATGTAAAGTTTGGGGGAAAAATTTTCCCCCGTCATTTTTCTACGGGCCATAATCCCGGGCAGATTCAAAAAAACTAAACTAATAGATTCGTCACCTTGTCACTTGGCCCGTGTTTATCGTTTATTTAGTTAAAAACGCAGGGAAACACTAAAAATAAAAAAAAAAACCCTTATAAGAGACCATGTAATGTAGGGTTTTAGTCAAAAATAACCTCCAAAAAAAAGCTAGCCACAAACCGCCATTTGACGGTTTAAAATTTTACATCAGAGGGGGGTGCAATCGCCCAATTTCAAATCGCAATATAATCGGGAAAAAAACGTCGATATAGGTCCCATTTGGGGTTTGGTTTTCGGGTTTAGGCCCCCTGGAGACTTTAAGGTTACAGTATAGCATGCGGCCCCACTTAAATATAAAAAGAGCTCAAGTTCGGGACCAATGACTTTGGGGGGCCCCTATAAAAGTTTTAACCCCAAAAGTGTTGGGCTCGGGCGCTAAGCGCTCGACTCGAAATTTGGGAGGGGCCCGGGTTCGAATCCCGTCGAGACCGGCAATCCTGACTGAAGGTTTTTTTCGAGGTTTTCCTCAGTCGTTAAGGCGAATGCAAGGGATTGAGTCCTCTTAAATAGCCCTCGAACATCCCTTCACAATTTCCTATCCGCACATACCTAGTTCACCTGAAGAGGGGCTAATTGCACCCTATAACAGGTTTCCCACGATAAAAATTTTAAAAAAAATTTATAGATGTTAAATATCATTGTTCAAGGTTCGACATATTATTATGTAAAACAATCACAGCCATAGACGCTTAGAGCACAAAGGGACGGGGCGGTTTTATCGTTAGACGTGACACACGCATGGACGGACGGGGGTTGTACTAATCGCTGATTGGACATGATACCAGACAAATACCTCAATACATCCCAACATCAAACACAACTCAAACACCGTAACAACGAGACATTATTCTCTCAAGAATTCTTTATCCGATTTTCAACTTATCCTTTTCTATATGGATTTTATGTCACATCAAAATACATTTTCTTCCTAAAGTGCTCTTGTAAATTTAATAAAGGTAATAACTCTTTTATAACCCTAAATATAATTATAACCCTAAAAAAAAAAAAACACCCGAGCTAATTTTTTCGGGGGGGTCAGTGAAATTAAAGTCTTCGTTTCGCTCATCCAATAATCTCATGATTTAAAATAAGAGCATATAGGCATAATTTAAATGTAAGGATGTTGAATAATTAGCGGATAAATGGAAACTCAATTGTTGTCTCTCTGTAGCTAGCTAGTCGTGGTAGATGACGTTACAACGCTTTAATATTGAGCGCACCAGACGTAAGAAATTTGCTTTGATATTAAATGGCTTTTCCTACATTTAAGTCTCGTTTTGCTAGGATTATTCGGTTCAATACCTTTGGGAGTATTACGTAGACAAGACTATTCATCATAAAAGGTGTGACAACCTTTTAAAATTATAATTTGAAACGTGCATCAGTTTTCTTGTTTACGAGCGTCCATAAGGTCGTTGAATTAGATTTATTATTTTTAAAGCTGTTATGAAGAAAATTAAAACATTTTAGTGAAATCTTTTTAAAATACGTAATTATATTCTTCAAATGAGATTTTATAGAGAGACGAAATCTAATGTTATATTCCACAAATCACGGATTTAAATAATTGTTTGGTAATTGGTATAAACAAAATAATTCTCAATATGAATGCAACAATGACTTTTTTCAAAATTGGATATGAATAACTCCAGAAATTAATCTCACCCAAAGAAGTATTTCTATCCACCAGGCACCAAAAATATTATGAAAAAACAATGTTGTGAAACAACTTGAATACGTTATCAAAAACTAGTTGTTTTTTATACATTGATGTTGTTTTTTTTGGTTTATTTGGATTAAGGGCGGGTCAACTGCTAGGAAGGGGATGAGGGGAAGAAGGTTCCGTGCTGGTCAGAACCAGCCACGGGGGGGGGGGGGGGGATGGAGGGATTCTCACGTAACGGTAATCGTTCGTGTCATGGTCGTAGTCGTCGACGGGGAGGTCGTCAAGGTCCCCGACGACGAATGCTAGATCTCGCCTCTAGTTGCGTGGAGTAATAAACTACCCTTATTACTAGCTGATGTTTGCGAGATGGACTTTTTCTCTTGAATCGCCTTTTACGATTAGCAGAGCCATGCTCTGAGCCAAACATTATTCTACCTCGGGCCCAGACACGGGTAATTTTTTAAACTTTGCTTCATTTTTGTTCAAAAACAACTAGTTTTGATAACGTATTCAAGTTGTTTAACAACATTGTTTCTTCATTGTCTGCATTTTTAGTTTTAATCCTTTGTAAATACGTTTCTATATTTGAATAGAACAGACTTTAATAAAACATATAAAATAAAATGTTTCACTTTCAATTTTGTCCTCTCCCGTATACGCGCGCTTGTGTGAAAGCGTTACCTCTGATCGAACACGTCATAGTCTCTCTGAATTACTTGCATTCATGCATGTTAAGAATGTACCAGACGTTCTGGTATGTGAGGCATGTAAAGCAATAAGACGGAGGAGAGGGAGATTGAGTAGTGTAGGAGTTTGCATGCTGAAGGATTGATCCAATGATTCACGTGATTTAGCTTCATTGATTGTTTAAACCCTCCACTGAAAATCAGTTGTGCGACTGAATGGATAGACTCTAAATGCGATTTTTAGTATTTATTTATGTTATTAACTAGAAAACTTCGCAAACGCTTTTTCAGGAGCGTTGTTGGATGAGCGTAATTTTTTTTAACGAAAAAAGCGTAAAATTGCCATTTTCATAAGAAATAATTTTTCGATTGCGCTCATATTTCACAAGAATATATTAATCCATAAAATAAAGGTTCTGTGAAAAATTCATAGAATCGGATAAAGCATGTAGGTGTTATAAGTCGAAGAATGTTTTAAAAAAAGCGTTAAATTGCGATTTTTATGAGAAATAATTTTTCAAATGCGCTCAAAATCGTGGCAGTTCTAAGTTTAGAGATTTCGAGGGCTTCCAGAAAAATTGGAGTATCGGTTTAGCCGGAATCCTGTTAACAAATACAAAAAAAACAAACAGAAGAAAAGAAGGAAAAAATCATTTCGGATTTTTTCTCCGCTGAAGTAGAATGGAATCTTCGCTTCGCTCGCTACGCTCATTCAATCACATGGTACAGAAGTCTTAAAAATGAGTTTGTGTCATTATATAGTTTGTTAATCAATATTATAATTGAACGATATGCGTGTTAAAGAAGTTGTTTTATATTTTTAAGCACTGCGATCTACAATAAAATTGTGTACAAATAAATAATTAATAAGTTCAAATTCGTAAAAAAAATTGATGAAGGTGTTGCACAAAAATATCAAACCAGTTACCTCACAGTGAGAATGAAGTCAAGTTTGGATGTGGCTAGAGCCGCTCCCTTTACCCCTAGGGTCACCAAAAACACGTTCCACTCTTCTAGTTTAAAGGGCAGTGTCTACAAAAACGCAAGTTCGTCGGTAGTCATGTTCGGTTTTTATCGTTAAAACGTGAAACACGGACGAACGACAGACGACAGATGACAGACAGGTTCGTTCGTTTTGTGGTTAGAGGATCTGCTTCCAATGCAAAAAGGATCGGGGTTTCAATTCCCGTAAAGGGCAAAAGTTTTTGAATTTTTGATGTGGACTTATGTCCATCAGTTCTTGGCTTAGAAATTTTTAAGCGGTGACTTTGGAGCCGTCCTAGCAACGAGGCACATGATAAATTTAAAGTTGTTCTGAATCGGCCTTGTTGATTCTGGCGCTGTCTCGGGTGGAATCATGTCCAACTTGATTGATAAGTGTTTGCTTATCCATCGATCCATGGGAGTATAGGACATGCGTTTTAGGCAAATTGCTGTTCGCTCGGCCAACTGACACCATAGGTGTCTGAAATTTTGAACATATGTCACAAACGTGGAATTATAGGGCTCTTTGCAGTAACACATTTTTAAATTTTGTTTTTAAATAATTTATAAAAATTAAATTAGTTTTCACGAATTTTGATTTTGTTAAAAACTCCAAAATTGACCATATTCGTGATTTTTTTCTAACTGATTAAGTCAAAATTTGGAAAATCTATGACCACAGGGCTGGCTGTCTATGTATGCTTTATTGACAACTTTGCAAAGTTTCATATACGTCGGATGCATCTTGGCCGAGCGAACAGCTATTTGCTAATAGCCAAATGTGTCCCATTCCCTCTTAAATTTGCCGGTCTCTAGTTGGTCATTTCATTGTTCGCTCGTCGATGGTGTCGGCCCCTACGGTGGCTTGGCTGGCTTTAAATGTAATGTCACTTTTATGACTCAGTGGGTAGACTCTAAATACGAATTTATTTTTATTTTTATGGATGAGCGTAGCGAGCGTAGCGAGTGGAGCGAAGATTCCATTTCACTACACTGGAAAAAAAAATCCGGAATGTTTTTTTTTTTTTTTTCTTTTTTTTTTTATGTATTTTTGTCTGTTTGTTAACACGATTCCGGCTAAACCGATACTCCGATTGCGGATGAAATTTTATGGAGGTCTTCGAAATCTCTGAACTTAGAACTGCCACGTTTTTGAGCACAATCAAAAAATTATTTCTCATCAAAATCGCAATTTTACTATTTTTTTCGATTTTTAAAAAATTTCTTCGACTTATAACACCTACATGCTTTAACCGATTTTAATGATTTTTGCACAGAACCTTTATTTTATGAATTAAGATATTCGTGTAAAATTTGAGGGCAATCGAAAAATTATTTCGTATAAAAATCAAAATTGTACGTGTTTTTTCTTTTTTAAAACAATTCTTTAACTTTTAACACCTACATGCTTTATCCGATTGTAATGATTTTTTACAGAACCTTAATTTTATCAATTAATATATTCTTGTGAAAATTTGAGCAAAATCGAATAACTATTTTTTATGAAAATCAAAAATTTTACGATTTTTTTTTTTTTTTTAAAATTCGATTAACTAAAAAAATTTAAAGATTAAAGTTTATTTTTTTAATTTAAAATTAATTTAAAAAAAACTTCAACTAGGAATGTTTTTTTCACAGAACAACAAAAATCCACAAAACACATGGTAGTCAATGCCCCAATTACGCTCATCAACAACGCGGCGGGATTAAGCTTTTTTCCCTAGTTATTGATTGTTTATGAGCGTCGAGCGAAGCGAAGATTCCATTTCACTACATGGAAAAAAAAATCCGGAAGTTTTTTTCCTTTTTTTTTTTTTTTTCTGTATTTTGTGTTTTTGTTAACACGATTACGGTAACCGTACCCAATTGCAATAAAATTTTCGGAGGCCTTCGAAATCTCTGAACTTAAAAACTGCCACGTTTTTTGAGCGCAATCGAAAAAAATTATTCTCATGAAAATCGCTATTTTACGATTTTTTTTTCGTTAAAAAAAAAACCCTTTCGACTTATAAATCTACATGCTATATTCGATTATAATGATTTTTTTACAAAACCTTATTTTATGAATTTATATATTATTTGGGTGAAATTTAGGTAGTCGAAAATTTATTTTTCAGGAAAATCGCAAATTTACGACTTTTTCGTTTAAAAAAAATTTTTACGCAATCCAACAACGGCCTAAAAAAGCGTTTGAAAGCTTTTTTGTTAATAAAATTGATGTTTTTAAAAAGCTCTTTCAAAAATTTATCCAAAACCAAGAAAAAAATACCACATTAGAAATTAATTAGAGGAGGAGCGAAGCAAAATAAAGATTATAACCCCCATTTGATCGGGTTCGTTGACTTGTCTGAAACTGGGAAAGCTTCGCAAACGTTTTTCCCCAGGCGCGTTTTTGGATGAGCGAAATTTTTTTTAAAACGAAGAAAGCTTAAAAATTGGATTTTCAAGAGAAACTATTTTCGATTGCACTAAAATTTCAAACCAATATATTAAATTCGTTTCGTGAAAAACATCATTACAATGGTAAAAAAGTGGGTGTTATAAGTCAAAGAAAATGTTTAAAAAAAAATCGAAAAAATCGAAAAAATTTTTTATTTTCATAAAAAATTATTATTTGATTGCGCTCAAATTTCCCACGAATAATAAAAGGGTTAAAATAAGGTTTTTTTGTAAAAAAATCGACAAGAATAAAGCATGTAGGGTTAAAATCGAAATTTTAAAAAAAATCGAAAAAAATTGAAAAAATTGTGTTTCATGAGAAATTTTTTTTTGATTGCGTTCAAATTTCAAAAAAATATATTTTTTCTTAAAGAAAGATACTGTTAAAAAATATCCAATTGAAATAAACATGTGGGTTTTTATAAGTCGAAAGGTTTTTTAAAAACCAAAAAAAAATCTTTTAAAATTTGCGATTTTTACGAGAAAAATTTTTTTCAATTGCCAAAAAAAACGTGGCAGTTCTTAGTTCAGAGTTTTCAAAGGTTCCAAAAATGTCACGCAATTGAAGTATCGGTTTAGCCAAAATCTGATTACAGACACATAAAATTAAAAAACAGAAAAAAAAAGAAAAAATATGGTTTTTTTTTCCCCCAGTTTTTAGTGAAATGGAATCTTCGCTTCGCCGTACGCTCATCCAATAAAATTTTTTGTCCGGTCTAAAAGGCCGAACGGCCAAATAATTGAGCTAAAAATTTTAAACAGACATCCGGACTAGGAAATAACTTAGAACTGCTAAAAAAAAATGAGCACAATCCTTTTTCGATTTAAACCTACAAAAAAAAAATTAAATGAAAAATAGGCTTAACTGGTAGGAATTTTTTAGTGACAATGGTTTTACTTTTGAAAAAATCACGCTTCTTAGAGTTACTCGGTTGCGATGGGGGCAGTGGAAAAAAATATTTGTAATGCAGTTATGCAGTGACCAAAGATTTTTTTTGAAATTTGCACGCTAAGGTATCCCCCAAAATCCGCTGGGGGATATTGAGTAAACCCTTGCAATCTTTACTCGTATTTTGTTTTCTATGTTTTCCATAGTATTGTCACATTTGTGTAGACTAAACGGGTTTCTATTTTCAAAACATTTTTAATATTTTTTTAAATACAATCCATAAACACAAAATTTATCCGCAGGGTTTGAACCCGGGCCCCCCACTTTCCCGGGTAAAGGGGCGCTTTACCCAACTAGACTAGGGAAACCCCAAAAGTCTTTGTGGACGAGGATGAGCCATGGGTTTTGAATACCGGTATCATTCCCAACTGGGTTAGATTTAGTCTTGGGTATGGGGGGGAAAAGGGATGTTCCCGGGACTCAACACATGGCTCACTCACTCGCCATCAACGATTTTGGGTTTTTTCCTAGTATTAGGGGATGAGCAAAAACGAAGGTTTAATTTCATACGCCTAAAAATTTAGCTTTAATTTTTTTTTTTTCTTTTTTTGTTCTGTTCGCACGTCCCTGGAAACGGCATAGACTTTTGATAAAAAATTTGGAGGGGCCCTTTTCGAAATCCTGAATTAGACCTGCCACTTTTTTGGGGAGAACGTGAAATATTCTCATGAAATGTACTTTTACGTTTTTTAAATATTTTTAGTGCGATTTTTTCGTGACTTTTGGGGCCCGATTGCCCCAAACGCGGGGGCTACAAGTTAAATTTTTTACTGGACTTAAGGTATGGTGATGTATTTCTTTTTGGAAGAAAAAAATTATAAAGTTGCAAAAATCCATAAATAAAGGTTTTAAAAATGAGTTTTTTTAGGTTTATAAAAACAATAAAAAGTAACAAAAGAAACTTGACAACAATCACCCAAAACGCATTCAAAAAGCACTTGCAAAGGGAAAAAGTTTGGTCCCACGCAAAAAATAACAACTTACAAAAAAGCCTCATCCATCAACGCGGCGGGGATTTAAACGTTTTCCAAATTTTAAAAGTAATTATTTTCCCTGTTTTTTGTTCGTGGTTTTGGAATAGAATTTGGGGTGAATCCCAAAACAGAAAAACGAGGATAATTCGTAATATAAATTGTTACTTCCACAAAATTTTAGTGTAATCCGGCCTTTTGATGCTATCGTGGGTTTGGAGAGCATCTAGGAGGCCCGGGTTAAAATTTCGAAGGGGCTATTCCCAATTAATGAGTGTTAAGCGGAGGTAAACAATCAATAATGACACATTTAAATTTAAATTTCATGAGAAAAAAAACTAGGCAGAACGTCGTTTTAAAAATTATTAGCATTTAAAAATCCGCCCCCGGATGAAAAATTTCTAGTCATAGCAAAAAATTTCTGGAGGGTGTAAATAATTATCCAATACTGTTTAAACGGATATAATCAAAGGAGGGAAGGGATGATTTTAAAAAGAATAAAAACAAGTTTGTTTGAGATTTTTTACAAAGAGACGAAAAAAAATGCATTTAAAAACATTGAAAATTTTTTTTTTTTGCATATAAACTAATACACTAACCTAAGAAAAAAACATAAATGTGAAAATAGTAAACAAAATTTTTTTTCATAAAGAAAAAATATAATTTTGTCTTACAACAGTTTGAAAGTTTTTCTTGATGAGATAAAACGTTTTAAAATTATTTAAATTTTTTTTAGGATTTTTAAGAGCCTTAATTCATATCCCACCCTTTGGTTTCAAAAATTTTACCCTAAATCAATCAACGTCAGAAATAAGCCAGAAAGCCGATAAAATAGAAAAAAACCCTTTAAAGTGGTTCCAATTCGTGGAAATTCCCTTTTAAACCTTTAAATTTTCTAACGGATTTAAAATTTTTTGAACGTGAGATCTAGTTTTTTTCCAACATGTCATAAAACTAAAAAGGTTTTTTGGAAAGACCCCAAGTTTTAACAATTTATTTTAAGAAATTTATTTTAAAATTTTTAAAAAAGTTAAAATAATGGATCTCATTTATTTTACCTTAAACATTTAAAGATTTTAATTACCGAAACCTTGAAAAACGAAGCTGGGGGCTTAAAATGGCTTTTCCCTAGCTTTACGAATCCTCTTAAAGTTTCGCAACAACAAGGGGGTTTTTTGGAAAGTTTTAAATTTTCCCCCTACGCGAAGTTTTTATAAACAATTTATCAGAAGTGAACTCTTTTTAGTAAACTTTGTTTAAAGTTTTTAAAGCTTTTTTTCATTTTTTTTTTAGAAATTAATAAAGAAATACAAGAGGGGAAATTCTCGCTGTTGTTTTGTACCGGGGTTAACGTTTTGGTGTAATTCTTTTAAATTTTAAAAATATTTTTAAATTTTCAATTAAAATTGTTTAACACAGTGTGAAAATAAGTTTTAACACACAAAATTCATTTTCTTAGATTCTAGTTTTGTGGTATCGAGATCATATTAAAATAGAAAAAACACTTAATGGATTTTAAGTTTCAAAAATTAAAACATCCTTTTTAGGAAAAAAGTTTTTTTCCCTCTTTGATTATGGAAGAACAAACGATTATTTTAAAAACGTATCAAAAAAAATCCGACACAAAAACCCAAGCTTACATTACAAGGTACAAAATTTAAAAATAAAATATTTACCATTCAAAATGTGTATGGAGAGGTTACTCTTTTAAAATTGGGAAAGGGGGAGGGGGGGGGGGGGGGGGGAGAGGAAAAGTACTTAGTTGCCTTTTCAATTTCTGATAATGCTATCAGACCCGCCTCTTTCAATTTTGATTTCGAATTGTTTTTATTTTTTAGGACTAGTTTCTGTTTATAAAAAAAAAACGTCGTATCCATTAAGTTTAAAAAAAAAATTTTTTTAAATTTTTGTGATTTTAAAAATAAGAAAAATATTATAAAGAAACCATTGAAGTCTGCAATGTGGTTCAAAAAGGGAACAAAATGTAAAACATCACAAAAACAACACACAAACACAAACAAAAAAACATTTTAAACTTGTTTTGTTTTGTAAATAGTTTTTTAAATGTGTTTTTTGGCAAATTCTATTTTTAAAAAACCTCTTAATTTACATGTATATTTTGGGTTTTTTCCATACATTAAATGTGCCCCCTAGGGAATGTATATTTTGTTGCAAATAAAAGGGTAATTAAAAAATTATAAAATACCCGAATTTAGAAAAACCCTTCAAGGTTACGGTTTGAAACCCGATCTAAAAATTTAAGTTTGGTCTCTATTTTCTTAGGATCGAATACTTTAAATAACTCACGACCTTTAACCTTGGGCCTTCATCTCCTTTTGATAGTTTGATCGTGTTTTTTGCAACCCCAGATCTATAAACAAAAGGGTTGTTTTAGTTTGGGGGTCTATTACTTAGTGACAGCGACAGCCCAGTGACAGCCCAGTGACAGCGACAGTTAGAAAAAAAAACTTTGGAAAAGTTTTAAAGATTATAAACGGGGTTTTTGGCAACAATTTAAAAAAAATTTTAATGGGTTTTCAATGTTTCCTTAACGTAATTGAGCGAGGAGCGACGTTCCACTTGACTCTTATGGTCGAATGTCTGTTTTGTTTTTTTTTTGTTAGCTTTGGACGGCGCCACCTTTCTTGACGCCGAAATTTTGCACCAAATTTTAATACCACCTATGCGGGTTGCTGTATAGTTTTTGAACAAAATCCGATCGTTGGTTATAAAAAAGAAAAATAATAATAATAATAAAAAAAAATGTTTCGATCGTTATGAAATTTTGCAGGGTCAATGAGTACAACATTCTCTCCTATTTTACAAATTTTCAGCTAAATCGGACTTATTGGTATGTAACATTATGGGAATGTCGTACTCGGGTCGTGTTGCACGTACCGGTGCTCGCTCAACAACGCGACGGGACTTTAGCGTTTTCCTAGTATACATCTACATACAGCAAATGTTAAAAATTACTATTTAATTTGGTATGATGGAAACTCGAGGTGGCAGTTCTCACTGGCTTTTCTCACAAAAGTTGTCGCTATCACTTTAAGTAAATAGACTCCCTGGATGATACTAAGACTGTTGCGTCGTGTCGGTGATGAGGCACTGCTCGACGTTTCGCCACCCATGCTACTGGCTTCTTCAAGATCTACGAGATTCTGTCCCCCACTGAAAATCAGTTATGTGACTGAGTGGGTAGACTCTAAATACGGATTTATTTATTTATTTGTAAAACGTCGAACGACAGGTGGCAACAGGCAAAGATCGTCCAAAACTCATCTACCGGTCGTGGAAGAATACAATATCTCATCAGAATGGTTTACTATTATTGTGTAAATGTATGTTTTTAATGAATAAAATTGTAACGTATTGTTATTATGTTTAGTAGGTTGCTAGACACTAAATGTGAATGGGGCTATTCCCTTTTATGTGTTAAACAATAAATATAAATAATTTTAATTAAAACTAGACTGCGAATTATTATATTGACGCTCATAACCGAATATGGAAAATCAATATTCAAGACACGTTTGAAGCGCAACCGAATGTATAATGCACTATAATAACAGAGTTATCATTCAATTACAGTCTAATCGGTAAAATAAATAGATCGTTGGTAAATCGTAATGCAAACATTACCATTCTTCTTTTATAGTGGTTTTGAATCCCCCTGTTCTGCGCATGCGTTGAACTCAAGAGAAACCAGGCACCAGACAGAATACGATTTAGAACTTTTTCATTAGATGAATAACGCCCCGGGAATCTTGTAAATAACGTAAGTCGAAAAGACTTTAGTAGTGTTGAAAGGCCAAGGAGGATTGATAAGAAACGCGTTTTCTGTCGAATCGGAGGATTTGAGGTGATCTGCCAACTCACGTTCAGAAATGTTTGTGTGTTTGTTTTAAGATTTCATGGCTTACGAAGTGTAAAGAAATAAATGTTGTTTAGTTGCTTGTAACAAATAAAGAAGGACAAATAAAAAGGTAAACATAACCAGGAGGGTAGTTTTTTGTTGTTTTTGTTGTTTTGTGTTTTGACTCTCGATTGCGCAGTGTAAATCGATGCGAAAGATTGGAGGGAAAGGTCTAATTAGAGATGTCTCCGACATTACCCCGGCTGTGTGACCCTGACCCGCTTGTTAGGCTGTGATTGGTGGAGGTACTGACTGGTTGAAGCGAGGGTGGGATTGACGAGTCGTTAACAATTAGGTGGGGCGAGACGATATACCTATGTGTTCTGCGGGTGATTTGTGTGAGACGAGGGGTGGACGTGGACGTGGACGTGGACGTGGACGTGGACGTGGACGTGGACGTGGACGTGGACGTGGACGTGGACGTGGACGTGGACGTGGACGTGGACGTGGACGTGGACGTGGACGTGGACGTGGACGTGGACGTGGACGTGGACGTGGACGGATATTAGACTGATGGACAAACACGCAAAGATAAGTGCAATCATGTGGAATGGCAAAAGGGGGAACGTCATAGATTTCAGGGATTTTTTTTTAAACCACAACCTCAAAACATAAAACTGGATGAGCTGCGATGTTTGTTACTAGCTTCGCTTGAATGTAAATAGAGAAAATATGTGGAAGGAAATTTTCAAAAAGAGCCAGGGAAAAGCGTATTAAAGTATAGCACTAATGAGTGCTGCATTTGTTTCAAAGGCTCTTTTTTACAAAGGTATCTGTGATCAAACATTTTTATATGCCGCTGCAGATTAAAGCTCTTTTCACTTCGAAGAACTAAAACCATAAAAAACCATGAGGAGTCAGCATTTGAACGTCACAGACATAAATGAATGGAAATGAGAATTTTCATTTTCCATGAAAAAATGTGTGCTGCTTTTGTGATTGATTTATTAAAATTCGTAATAAGACTTATGAAGACATCAATACAGTGTATCTCTATTCACATTGCATTAAAGATTCCAGAATATTTTTTGGAGTTGATTAATTTTTGTAGCGCTTTTATTACTATAGGGTTGGTTTTTGTCTGAAGCCATGACGACAAGACGACTCTTTTTTCGACGACGCTAAGTTCGTAATCGTATCAGTAAATCGTACTTTCAAAAACGTCAACTTATCACTGGATAGGTACATAATTACCTGACAATTGTATTTAAAGTCGCCAAGTGAGGAAAAAATATAAGAAAGTCGATATATATTCTATATTACCTACTACGAATTTTACAATGTATTATATTTAGAGCACTGCTTAAAATACAACTAAATTATACTAATGAGTACAAAGTTATTTTTTCAATATAATTATGAGGGTATGCTGTGATACAAAATACACGAGTGAAATAATATTATTAAAATATTTTTAATTTAAAACAAGAATCTTAGTTATTAGGGCTTCAATTGAACTTTACAATACTCTCCCAACAAACACATTAAAAAAACAACTCTAGGAATATCTCATTAAAAACCATTTTTATAGTTTAAATGAATAATCTAAAAATGAGTTATGTGACTTGAGTGAATAGACTCTAAATTACGGATTTATTTTATTTTATTTTATTTATGTATGTATTTAAACGAAACAAAAATACTGCAGTGAAATATTATATGATTTTTCTATTTATTCAGTTTGTCAAAATTGTGGAAACTTCCAATATTGTTATTTATTATTTATATTTATATTAACATTTAGTTGTTGCGTTTGAAATTAATGTCATTGTTATTTTAATTTGTTATTTTAAGTTGAAATTGTCAGTTTGATAACCATAGAGCCAGTGGCGGAACTTCGTTTCATGGTCCCGCATGCAAAATTTCTATGGAGGGCCCCCCTAATAGATACACACATACATTGGCTCAGTGTTGAATTCAGGCTTTTCATCCGGGTGGGATATTATAATATCTCGGGGTATTATGTACGGACCAAGCACGGGGGGTTGGGGGGCAGAGCCCCCCCCCACAATAGCGCCGCAAGCGAAATTTGTGAAAATTAGTTTTTTTTGGAGCGTTTGGTGCGTTTTAGAAAAAAGTTGTGGGCTGAATGCAATACCAAAATAATGTAATTTTTGTGAGTTGTTATGTTGTGGACGCTAAAAGTTCCTAAACATCCGCTTCATCTTCAAACCGCCAGATTCACAAAACGGTCATTTTAGCAACGAAAACAAATGCTATTATTTTCAAACATGGTGAAATACTGTTTTTTTTACTGAGTTTTTTTAACGGGCACCCAAAACGGCCCGGGCTCGCCTGCAGTTGCGGGCCTTGCGGGCGCCTAGTTACGCCACTGCATAGAGCTAATACAGGTCACCCAAAACACACACACAAACACAACGCACACATATATATCATCAATGTGGATAGAGATAGGAGTCAACAGCTTACCTAAGTTGCAAAGGTGGCTGCCATAGTAGAACACAAATAAAAATAAATACACAAACTAATCACTAAATAGCCACGAGACGTTTCGGCCTTGCCTTCTTCGGTCGTTATTAAATTCTCATTGTATGTATTGCCCAATAAAATAACTAACGATAATATTTTATTTATTTCATATTTATTTTGCAATGTGTGTGCTTTTAAGTTTAATTCAAATTCCTTTTTTATCCCAACTGGACAGAAAAAATATATAACATAATATTTCACAGGCACACAACAATATATACAATTTTAAGAATGAAATTACGAACTTTCAGAGAAGCCTGCTGCAAGAACGCGTATGAAGTAAGAGCAATAGTCGAAAAGAAGAGTTTCGAAAGCTTAAACCTTGTTAAAGCATCGCTACGTAACGGCGGAGGACCCGTGTTCGATTCCCGGTCGGGACACATCTTTTCGACTATGATCTTACATCATTTTAAGTATGTATTTTTCTATTTGTTATTTTCCCATTACTATCATACGCTAAATAAATTGTTGTGGGCTTGTTTTTGGTGTTGTGAAAACAATATCTCAAAAACGAAACTTTTAAAATTTGAAGCTTAAAGTATGCAAAAAAATTAAAAGGTTGCATCATCTCCAATATATTATAGTATAGTTAAATTGTAACGCAATTGTAATTGTAATTGCAAGTAGCCGGGACAGTACTCGTCATCGTTAGCACCAATATAATCAGATGACTACAATTACTGTAGATATTACCAACAATTAATATAACTAAATTGAAAATAGCCGACTACTACGGGAGAGTATAGATATTAGATAAATAAATAATAAATACATTTTATTTAGAGTCTGCCCACTCAGTTATATATAACTGATTTTCAGTGGGGGACTTTAAATCAAAGCGACCAAGCCAACCCTGCAGGCCCCGACGCAATCGACGAGTGAGCGATAACCAACCAAAGATCGATATTTTTAATAGGAATTATAGCAATCAGTGGTATGGACAGTGCGAACACTCGCGAATCAACGCCAGAATCAACAAGGCCGATTCAGAACAACTTTGAAATTTATTATGTGCTTCGTTGCTAGGACGGCTCCAAAGTCACCGTTTACAAACTCCTAAGACAAGAACTGATGGACTTAAGTCCAAATCAGAAGTTAAAAAACTTCTGACTTTAGCGGGAATCGAACCCTGGACCTTCTGCATTGGAAGCAGATACGCTAACAATAAGACCAACGAGCCAAACAACGGTCCAACGTTTCAAAAGGAATCGTACAAAACATACATGATTACCTTAGAACAACTGCCAGCTAACCTAGCCTTTACGATTGTAGACAATGCATGTACATGGAAATACAAAACACAATCAAATGAACTGTTTGTAATGAATGGAATGGAATTGAATATGCCTGTTGTAACTTATTTACGTTTTGTAGGTGTTATTATTTCAATGAACTTTAATTAAAACTTTCGTGTTCACACCCGTAAATTAATTAAAATAGTAGATCGTGCATTACCAGTAGAACAAATGTTCGTTTGTTAAACCTGAACGCCGTTCGTATTCTATTTTTAAGCTTTTCACTGCAACATGCTATAGTTATGGATTATGTGGATTATACAATGATTTTTGTTTGTATCCATCAGAATATCACTCCAATCAATAAAATATATTTGTTTTCATTGAATTCATTTTCAATGCTGATGTAAACGCAAAATTAAAAAAAATATTATTGAAAAGCAATAATGTTCCATGTTTTTTTACGATATCCGGCACCTCCACCAAAACTCTTATTTTCTTAGTGATTTTAATTTCTTTTACTTAATAACCTGCAGGTTTCTTGTGAACATCACATAACGTATAGTATATAACTACTTGGTTCTATTTCATACAACATTTATAAAACCACGTTGCAGGGGCAGGAATATTTATACGTACGTGTTTTTTAAAAGAAAATATGTCTGAGAGAGAGAAACAAAATAATAAAAAATATATTTCATAGAAATCAATCAAGAAATTTAAAAAAATCCATCCCAGCGGGGTAATGAGCCCCGGTCTCCCGATTGCCGGTCAAATGCAGGCGATTAATTAATTTTTTAATTTTAAATTTCTGATTGATTTCTATAAAATCAAATACACCTACGGGAGTGTTTCCCGATTAATGAAATTGTGAAATAAAAAATATCATCTAAAACACCCCAATAGCTAGCTTGACAAGAGCAAATAAAGTTGGAGGAGACTGGAATATGTGAAATACCACCGAGAATCACCCCTTATGAGTTAACGCTCGGTATGGGTATAACCTCGCATGGTTAATGATACCCAATGCGATGAAAACTACAGATACCGAGACAAACTTTCACGACAATTTTAAATAAATACATTTTATATTGGGAAAAAACAAAAAATTATAATGTTATGTATTGTTTTGAAAAATACCCGGCACTTCCACCAAAACACTGTATTTCCTATTGATTTCGATTTCTTGTACTTAATTACCTGTAGGTTTTTGTGAACAATACATTATGTGTATGTTTCTCCTGTTTATATTTTATACAACATTAATAAAATAATGTAGTAGGGGGAGAAATATTTATACATACGAGCTTTTAAAAGAAAATGTGTCTGAAAGAAAAATTTAAATAAACAAAATAAATCATCAAAGAGAGGATAAAAGTGACAATACAAATAGACCTAGATAGCTTTTTTGATAAGAGCAATGATAAGTGAAGCAGGAGGCTATAATAGGTTAAATACTAATCTGGTAAAACTTTACGACAATCACACAACACAATGTTATTAATAAAGAACATGAATTGAGTGGATTGTGCGATGACATGGATTTATCCATCAAAATATCACTTAATCACTTAAAATATAGAAGACGATTTCAAATTATTACATTTTCCAGTGCTGATATAAACGCAAAAAAACAAAATTACAACGTAAAAAATTTACATGTAATTTTTCGATGTTTCGCAAAATACCCGGCACCTCCACCAAAACTCTGTTTTGATTTCTTTTACCTAATTACCTGCAGGTTTCTTTTAACATAACGTTATGTAAATATTACTGTTAGTTTATATTTCATATTCTTTTAATCAACTTACCTATAACTGCATTCAGTCAACTATACATATTTGAAACTTTTTTGGGAACTTTTCCTGCTCCCAGCTGTCATCCAATTGATATGCAATTTTGGTTAATTGTTAAGCAAGGATATGGTCACTCTTGTTTAGTCAAAGATAACTATTATTGCGCATTACGCACAATTAAATTCCGAAATTTACCAATTTTGATGATTCTACAAAAATACAAAATCATAAAAATCAATTTAATTTATTTAGATATTTGGAGGATTTTTTTTTGTTGTAAACTGACTATATAAAAGACTGTATATACATGACCATAACATATGTGCAAAGGCTGGTAACAATCTGACAAAAATTGGCGTCAGTGAAAGTTCCAGAAAAAACACTGATATTGCATTACTAGTACATCTATGAAATGTTACTTTAAAGCGTGGTTCTCTTTAACTATTCCACTTTCTAACAACGTTCAACGCCTGACGTTGCTTTTATTGTCGACAGCTTTTTACTCTAGCCAATCACAAAGCGGGGACTTGACCTGTAACTGACCTCAATCTCAGCGATTACATTACCGAGTATCACGGTCCCTTTGTTTCCAAAACGAACGAACAAAACTTCAAACCGCTTTCGACGAACAAGATTTAATAACTAGTTAAACCGCTAGTTGTAACGCGCGCTCCTTCCATGTTCGGCGGTAGAAACCAAGGTCTGTAAATCACAATGTAGGTCGTAGGTCATATAATCTTTTTCCCAATAGTTGAAAAACCAATAATATTTTATTGAAATAAAATGTTAAAACTTAGTCAAGTCAATCAGTTGAACAGAAAGATACCATGGAGCTGGATAGGAGGAGGGAGGTCTAGGTCAAATGGAACAGCCCGTCCACGATCGTGTACTTCCGGTTTGTGTCTGTTCGGCCATTTTGATTTTTGTGAACATTATCGATAATAAATATCTCGTTTATTTTACTACGTCAATGTTTACATTTTTGACTTAATAAAATTATACAGATAATGTTATGAACAAGCTGTCAGAGCCACTTCCATGAACCATAGGTTACCGCAGGTTACCACAGCGTTCATGCGTCAGCTAAAAGTAAACAATCAAAATGGCTGCCGATTTGAAGCGCTAACTTGTACACCGCCGACCACAGAGCTAGTCCTCCAGTACCAACTGCACAATTTATAACTCCATGATATCACTGTTATCTTACTGTTTTTCACAATTTAAATGCAATCATTCGATTGTTGGTATAAGCAACGCTCCAATAGGTTTGTTCGTTCGCTTCAGTGTTAAATCTCGCTCTCATAACAGTAACAGTAAAGTTGCGTTTACAGTTCGGCGTTGCTCGCGAAGCGAAGGTGCGTTGACCAATCAGTGTGCGTTTCCTAGCGAACTCGCGAAGGCGCGAGGCCTCGCAAAAAACATAAATTAAGTTCATCTTTTTTGCCTTTGCGACAAGTAAATAAATTCCTCCGCCCATGCCTCGACTCCACATTATATTTAAATACCTGACAATAATATTCGTAATGAAGGTTAGCGTCCAAAAATTATTCTGTGAATATAACTAGGAAAACGCTTAAGTCCCGTCGCGTTGTTGAGCGAGCACCGGTACGTGCAACACGACCCGAGTACGACATTCCCATAATGTTACATACCAATAAGTCTTTGAGGTCTTGACCGATTTAGCTGAAAATTTGCAAAATAGGAGAGAATGTTGTACTTATTAACCCTGCAAAATTTCATAACGATCGGAACATTTTTTTCTTATTATTTATGAATAACCAACGATCGGATTTTGTTTAAAAACTATACAGCAACCCACCTAGGTGATATGTACATGTGTGCAAAATTTCAGGTCGATCAGAGAAACGATGCGACCTGTACCGAAGCAGTAACAGAAAAAAAAGAAAAAAAAACAAACATTCGAGCCACAAGAGTCAAGTGGAGACGCTCGCTACGCTCGCTCAACAAGTGTTGCTGACTCGCGGGAAACTTTGCCTCTTCGCTTCGCGAGCAACGCCGAACAGTAAACGCAAGTGTAGACACTGGCTGTTTGAGTGTTAACACTAGGTCCGCGAACGAACAAATCTAATATAAACATAGTGTAGATAGTCGATGGTGTCGGCGCCTACAAGGTTGGCTTGGTCTGCTGTTAATTTAATGTCCCCTACTGAAATTCAGTTATGTGACTCGAGTGTGTCAACTCTAAATATGAATTTAATCATCTGTTTATATTTAGATATGTCTGTGAGTCTTTTTCGTCAATCTGTTGTTAACGTAGCTTTTGCTTCTTATTTTGGGTACTCCCGTACAAGTGTTTGTTGCAATTAATTCACACTTAATTAATAATTATGTATTTTGATGAAGCACATTATAATCTCCTACTCAAGATTTGGAAATAGCCTCAAAAAACTACTTTGTGGGCTATTGACGGATAGGTAATCAAAAAACTAAGCAATTTTTTTTAATATGTAGAATGATCACGCCAAATCTTTTAACTCCACACTCTCAGACTCTTTTTCATAATGTATAATATGTTAACAAATGATACATAATGTTGTTTATTAAATAAATAAATAAATAAATCAAATTAATTGTATTCAGAGTCTACCCACTCAGTTATATAAACTGATTTTCAGTGGGGGAAAGAAAATCAAAGCTACTAAGCCTACCCTGTAGGCTCCGACGCAATCAACGAATGAGCGATAACCAACCAAAGATCGATATTTTTAATAGGAAATATAGCAATCAGTGGTATGGACAGTGCGAACACCCGCGGATCATCGCCGGAATCAACAAGGCCGATTCAGAACAACTCTGAATTTATTATATGCTTCGTTGCTAGGACGGCTCCAAAATCACCGTTTACAAACTCCTAAGACAAGAACTGATGGACTTAAGTCCAAATCAGAAGTTAAATAAACTTTTGACTTTGGCGGGAATCGAACCCTGGACCTTCTGCATTGGAAGCAACCTAACAAGACCAACGAGCCACACATACGATCAACGAGCCACACATTGTGATTTAACTGTCCCATGACGGGACAGGCCGACCAGTGTAGGGTTATGGACATGTCCATACCCCATTTAGCATTTCATATGGTTTAACAGTGGTATGTATATGCCTAGTTAGGCGACAATATAAAAATAATTCAAAATAACCATAGAATAACAACAGAAAATTTCCTATTATAAATGGTGAGGTTATTAAAACAGTTACCCGTAATATTGCACTTTAAAAAAAATGTGAAATGTCATTATGTTATAACTAGGAAAACGCTAAAGTTCCGTCGCGTTGTTGAGCGAGCACCGGTACGTGCAACACGACCCGAGTACGACATTCCCATAATGTTACATACCAATAAGTCTTTAAGGTCTTGACCGATTAAGCTGAAAATCTGTAAAATAGGAGAGAATGGATAAAATCCACCGCCATCTAGAGGACCTTGCCTTGACATCATTTCTTTGGGAAAACATAACAAATAAGACACTGCTTTCTCGATAGTTGAGCGAGCGTAGCGAGCGTCTCCACTTAACTCTTATGGCTCGAATGTCTGTTTTTTTTTCTTTTACTGCTTCGATACAGGTCGCACCGTTTCTCTGATCGACCTGAAATTTTGCACACATGTACATACCACCTAGGTGGGTTGCTGTATAATTTTTAAACAAAATCCAATCGTTGGTTATAACAAATAAAAAATAAAATAAAAAAATAAAAAAATAAAAATGTACCGATCGTTATGAAATTTTGCAGGGTCGATAAGTAGTTTGCGTTTATTTTTTAGTTTCGTATCACTTCTTGCTGAATAAATTGAACTCTAAAAAACTATGAAAGTGTTTACTAAGAAGTTTACAAAGTTTTAGATTGAGTTTTTGTATCTTGTATTTGAATCTCGTGAAGGAAATGGGACATTTTATATTTAATCTTATATTTTTACCGCGAGAGAAACTGAAATTAGTTTTGAAAATTAATGAGAAATATCGAAGAGTTCAAATATGTACTAACCTCTCTAAACTAGTAAAAGTTCGAAGTACTTCTAAAATCTAAAGTTAAGCTGTTTGTTTAATGCTATCGTGACGATGAAAGCTTCGTTGACGTTGCAAGTTGATTGATAAACTCATGAAACATTTCAATTAAATTTATCGTAGTAAACGTAAAATCTGAAATGTTCTGCAAATACACAACTTATGGACTCAAGTTTTCTAAGTCATTAAAGTGTAAACGTTCCTGGATACATAAAACATGAGGTAAACAAATAATTAAAAAAAATTAAAGTCAATAATTTATAAACATTTTTAATTAAGCACTTAATTTTGCAGTTTTACTGTGTCATATTTAAACATAGTGATGATAAGTTCATATAATCTGCACGGCCTGTCCAAATTTAATATATACGAGCTGTATTATTATTATTATTTGTATAAATAAATAATTGAAATAAATAATAAAAATAAAAATAATTTGCTTTCTACATTCCTTCATTCCTTTCCTCATATCTAGGAGTTTTCTCGTCTGTAGTAGTACTAGTACGTATTGCTACCAAGTAAGTTATTTATTTTCTCGAAATCATTTAAAAAACGTAAATCTGGGCTCTATATATTTATGAAATCTCGAAACATCAACTCATAAATGTTTCACGCCTATTTAAAGAAGATATCGGAAGCTGAAATTTAAAAACGAAATATATCACGCATTATAGTTGGTAAGCCTAGATCACCTACTATAGTATGTAGCTCCTAGTATTTAATTCAGCAGTATGCGCAAACAGATTGCAGTGGGTCTGTATGCAACATTTATGTCGTTCCAATGTGTATCTCAGGCTAGAAAGGATGATACCATACTGCGGTAGATTCCTGTATATATACAGTGTGTACCAAGAACGAAATCTATTATTAATGGTTGCATTGTGACTGAGATTGATGCCGGTACCACAGAGGTGAACCTAAATAATTAAATTGGGGAATTTGAATGGTTGACAAATATTTGAAGAAGTGGAAACGTATATTATCTTGTGCTAATCGGGACAAAGATTCGTCTACAGTAGGTTGGTTGGTTGGTTTAAGGACGCGCCAACCGTTAGGTCATTATGCGCCACTATAGCCTATACTAGCTCCAACGAAAGAATGTAAATGCTTTGTAGTGGTAGGGGTAGAATGACCCTCCCCCCATAAATACAATTAATTTGTAAATATCGGCAGCCAAGCTCTCCTTCAAAAGTCTTCGGCTGTGAATGCTGTGAGATATAAGAGTTGAACCGAACATTTAATTCTTTCTCCCTAGTTTCGTATTGAAAAGAAGTAAGATCATTTCGCCTGTTGACGAGCGCTAAGCCAACCATTTTCGTGATTAAAAAAAAGTAAAAATTTTAAACTCAAAATCATAAAAAAAAAATACGTGGCCATAGACTTTTTAGAGTTCTCGTAATGAACCAAATTCAATGGCCAAGTATTTTTTTTTTATGATTTTGAGTTTAAATTTTTTACTCTTTTTACCATGAAAATGGTTGACTTTGCGCTCGTCAACAGGCGAAATTATCTTTACTTCTATTCAATACGAAACAAGGGAGTAAGAATTAAATGCTTGGCTCAACTTCTATATCTCACAGCATTCACAGTCGAAGACTTTTGAAGGAGAGCTTGGCAGCATTTTTTTTTTTTTTTGTATTTGGGGAGGATATCACATCTTTTTGTTGTTTGTTTCATATTAATGCGTAAAATACGTGAAACACGTGAAAAGGTGGATACAGTGCCTTTAAAACAGATTGTCGTTTGTTTACAATCTGTACTTTGCAATATACAATGTTTTTATTAAATTTCCTATGGTTAATGTCGTCTAGGATTTTTGTGTGAATGATTTGTTGACCGGACTATAACACATTGACGCATAATTTCAATCAGCGATTAAAATATTCAAATTGTTTTAAAAACGACCTAACGTTTTTCCCAAAGTTAAGGGTGGTAGGGAACAGTGAGGGTAAAATATCACTTCTCTCCCGGCGGAATATTATTTTTCATATTATTATGTACCATCATGCCAAATTTCATGCTGATAACTCATTTGGTGCCTTCATGGTGAATGCTGGAAATCAAGGTAAAATATTAGGGATCGGGGTTAAAAATATGTGGTTTAGGAAATGAGAACAGGCCGATTGGGTTAAAACACAATTAAAAGATAATTTTAATAAAAATTCAAATTTGGGTTAGAGCTATGAATTATTCCAATTTTAGGGGATGATTTAGGGGGTGTTGGGGGTGGAATATCGCTTGCCTCTCGGAAGTTATTTTTCATATTAGTATGTTCTATCATGCCAAATTTTTTTATCCCGATAACTCATTAGGTGCCTTTATGGTGTATGCTGGAATTCAAGGTAAAAATAATATAAACTATTGGGGATGGGGGTCGACAAAATGTGGTGAATATAATGAAAAAAGACCGATTGGGTTAAAACACATTATAACAAAATTTTAATAACTAATTTGAATAAAAATTCAATTTTGGGTTAGAGCTATGAATTATTCCAATTTTAGGGGTTGATTTAGGGGGTGTTGGGGGTGCAATATTGCTTTCCTCGCGGCAAAAGTATATGAGTCTGAGGTACATCTGAGTGTGATCCAAGTTTTATAGTTCAAATATGTACCGTTTTCTCTGTAGACTCTTATTCCTCTCTGTCAGAATCCCCAGCCAGCCAGCCAGCTAGCTATAGCCAGCCAGCTAGCTATAGCCACCCACCCATCCAGCCGGGAGGTTTTCGTCGAATTTTACGCACTTTTTTTTAACATAGAACGGGTTATCGGATCGGGCTGACTTTTTTTGGTATGTCATGGACCACATATCAGGTCATATGCCGTGTTTCAAGATTGTAAATCTTTCGGGACGGCTTGTGCAGATAGCTGATAACACCCCAATTCGGGTAGAAGTAAACAGGGTCGAGCTATCATCGCCTACTAGCAGTCGTGTGCGCTTGGCTGCGGGCGAACGACCATCGCCCTAGACGCAGGGAAAAAGAAATGTCGCCTTTGTGTATAAAATAGAAAATAATATATTTTACTAACGCAAGCAAAAATCATCTGTGCTTGATCACAGAGTTCCTCTGTGTGGTAGATCCACGTAGAGCTAGCGTGAATAGATTTGACAAAGTTGTTAGTTTGGGAAAACAATTTCGAGCCAACTGCATTCTTTCGCTGGAACCACTATACAGACATACAAAGCCTAGTAGTAAAACTAGGAAGCTTCGCAAACGCTTTTTCAGTCGCGTTGTTGGATGAGCGTTATTTGTGCATTGAGCTGCCATGTGTTATGCAGATAGTATTTAAATTCATTTCGTTTTCCCATTGCTATGGCCTGCGAGTCACGCTTGGTTTTAATTTTTACGACAACGACGTGAGGATCAGGGGCCTACATTTCATTACACACTACATTACAATCGAATAAAGCATGTAGGTGTTTTAAGTCGAAGTGATTTTTTTTAAACGAAAAAAGCGTAAAATTGCGATTTTCATGAGAGATAATTTTACGATTACGCTCAAATGTCACACAAATATATTAATTTATAAATTTAAGGTTCTGTGAAAGTATCATTACAATAGGATAAAGCATGTCGGTGTAATAAGTAGAAGAATTTTTTTTTAAACAGAAAAAATCATAAAATTGCGATTTTCACGAGAAATAATTTTCGATTGCGCTCAAAAACGTGGCAATTCTAAGTTCAGTGATTTCGAAGGCATCCAGAAAATTTCATTGCAATTGGTGCATTGGTTTAGCCGAAATCGTGTTAACAAACACACAAAAATACAAACAGAAAGAAGAAAAAAATATTTCCGGATTTTTTTCTCCAGTGTAGTGAAATGGAATCTTCACTTCGCTCATCCAATTACAAGATAAAAAAAATTGAAAACAAGCGCTGATAATAGAGTACCCAAAAGAGAGGAGCGTGGCTATACTAACTAGGAAAACGCTTAAGTCCCGCCGCGTTGTTGGATGAGCGTAATTGGTGCATTGAGCTGCCATGTGTTATGCGGATTTTCTGTTGTTCTGTGAAAAAATCATTACTCAGTTGAAGATTTTTTAAAAATTAAATTAAATTAAATAAAAAATTAACTTAATTTTTTTTTGAATTGAAAAAATCGTTATATTGAAATTTTATTTTCATAAGAAATAATTATTCGATTGCGCACAAATTTTACACGAATATATTAATTTATAAAATTAAGGTTCTGTGAAAAAATCATTACAATCGGATTAAAGCATGTAGGTGTTATAAGCCGAAGAAATTTTAAAAATATAAAAAAAGTCGTAAAATTGCGATTTTCGTAACAAATAGTTTTTTGATAACGCTCAAATTTCACATGAATATATAAATTCATAGAAAGGTTCTGTGAAAAAATCATCACAATTAGACAAAGCATGTAGGTGTTGTTAGTCGAAGAAATTTTTAAAAAATAAAAAAAAATCGTAAAATTGCGATTTTCATGAGAAATAATTTTTCGATTGTGCTCAAAAACGTGGCAGTTCTAAGTTCAGAGATTTCGAAGACCTCCATAAAATTTCATTGCAATCGGAGTATTGGTTGAGCTGGAATCGTGTTAACAAACAGACAAAAATACAATAAAAAAGAAAGAAAAAGAAAGAAAAAAAAGAAAAAAAAACATTTCGGATTTTTTTCTCCAGTGTAGTGAAATGGAATCTTCGCTTCGCTCGCTACGCTCATCCAATAAATACACAACAACACACGAACAATACAGTCATAAAAAATATAGCGTGTGAATTTTCTACCTCAGATGCGAGGCAACTTTCTTGAACGAACAAAGGAAAACCATACAAGGGAAAACGCGATCCGATGACAAGCTGACTGTCGGCTGATCTCGAGAAAACCAGGTTTTTACTCAGAACACAGTGGTTTAGTCTGGAACATCTGCTGGAAGCTCTATCGTTTATCCTATCAGGTTTTGGTTTGCAGCAAAAGTTAATCAAGTAATGCAAAAAAATGCGCTATCAGAGCACATTTTTATTAAATTGCTTATTTTTGTTATTAACTGATGGTAAATACGCCACCAAACAGGTAAATTGTAGTAATATCGTAAGATTGCTTAGGGTAGAAATATTTTCCACTTTAAAATGTGCTCTGATCGCGACATGCGCTCATCCCTTATTAACATCGTCTCAAAACACAAATTTTTGGGGTGAAAATTTGAGGTAAAAAAAGTTGGCCCAAGTTCATCAAACCGTACATCTTAAAGACCATCAGTTTGACTGTCTGACAAATTGAATATGAAATCAGTCCCATAGAAAGGGGAATATAATCACATTGGATTTACTGAAGCCGCGGCACAATGTTGCCGCTTCTACTAGCCAGCAGCGATTAAACACATACGTGATTCTCAATAGGGGCATTAGTATGCGGCACGATGGCAACGTTTACCCCGAGCGTTAGTGCGTGGCACTTTCGTCTAATTAGAGATATTGTTAGAAGGGTTTGGACCAATACAAGATATCGTGTTGTTGTCAGTGATACAGCGACGAGAATTTAAGTCCTCATGCACTAATAATTAGGAAACGCTTAAGTCCCGCCGCGTTGTTGGATGAGCGTAATTGGTGCATTGAGCTGCCATGATTGTGTTATGAGGATTTTCTGTTGTTCTGTGACAAATTATTACAAAGTCGAATTTTTGTTTAAAAATTTAATTAAAAAAATACAAAATTAACATATTTTTAATTTTTTAATTTAAAAAAAGAAAAAATCGTAAAATTGCGATATCATAAGAAAAAATATTCGATTGCGCTCAAATTTACAAAAATATATTAATTTATAAAATTAAGGTTCTGTGAAAAATTGATTGCAATAGGATAAAGCATGTAGGTGTTATAAGTCAAAGACTTTTTTAAAAAAAAAAAACCTGTAAAATTTCGATTTTCAGGAGAAATAATTTTTCGATTGCGCTCACATTTCACTCGAATATCTTAATTCATAAAATGAAGGTTCTGTGAAAAAACCATTACAATTGAATTAAGCATGTAGGTGTTATAAGTCGAAGAACTATTTTAAAAATCGAAAAAATTCGTAAAATGGCGATTTTCATAAGAAATAATTTTCGATTGCGCTCAAAACGTGGCAGTTCTAAGTTCAGAGATTTCGAAGGTCTCCATAAAATTTCATCGCAATTGGAGTATCGGTTAGCCGGAATCGTGTTAACAAACACACAATAATACAAACAGAAAAAAAAAAAGAAAAAAAAAACATCGCGGATTTTTTCTCCAGTGTAGTGAAATGGAATCTTCGCTTCGCTCGCTACGCTCGCTACGCTCATCAATTATTACTGATATATAGCAATATTGAAGTCTAATGTTTTGTTTTATTGTTCCACTTAATTAAGAACCACATTCGGTGTACTAAAACTAGGAAGCTTCGCAAAAGCTTCTTTAGGCGCGTTTTTAGATGAGCGTAATTGTTGCATTGAGCTGCCATGTGTTATGCAGATTTTCTGTTGTTCTGTGAAAAAATCATTACAATCGGATGAAGCATGTAGGTGTTATAAGTCGATGATTTTTTAAACGAAAAATATCGTTATATTGCTATTTTCATGAGAAATAATTTTAGATTGCGCTCACATTTCACACGAATATATTAATTCATAAAATTAAGGTTCTGTGAAAAAATCATTACAATCGAATAAAGCATGTAGGTGTTATAAGTCGACGATTTTTTTTAAACGAAAAAAATCGTAAAATTGCGATTTTTATAAGAAATAATATTTTGATTGCGCTTTAAAACGTGGCAGTTCTAGGTTAAGAGATTTCGAAGGCCCCCAGAAAATTTCATCGCAATTGGAGTATTGGTTTAGTCGGAATCGTGTAAAAAAAACACACAAAAATAAAAAGAAAGAAAACAAGAAAAACATTCCGGATATTTTTCTTCAGTGTAGTGGAATGGAATCTTCGCTTCGCTCATCAATAAGGATTTATCTTTTATTGAAGAATATTTTAATTTATAAATATAAGCTAAAGGTTAAACAGTGGCTAGATCTCAACAGCAAGTATTCTCCCCATATCTCCAAGACTAGCACTGTTTATCACACGAATTAAAACGGTTCAACTCGAATTCGAATTAAGAGTTAGTTCGATCTAGTGATATTGATAAACACAGCTATAGTTAAATTAAGATTGTTTAATTTTAACCCACATTCATAATATATATAGTTCGATTTAAATTTCCGTGATAAACGTATCGTATGACGGGAACCGTTTTAGATAAACCGAACTAAATGTCTGTGATAAACTCAGTATAGGTGATTTTTTAAATTATGTTTAACGTCTTTTTTATTGCACTTAGGCTGTTTGAGACGATATGTGGTGGAAGATGACGATAAAGGAAGATTACCAAAAAAATACATGTCTGATGAGGGACTCGAACCCTCGACCTCGTAGAGCCATACGCCTCGGACCAGCGCTCTAATCGTATAAGCCACTGCGAATGGCTGGAATTCTCACGAACTTTTTTATTGAAATAAGAAAACAAGCACTTTTTGGATGAGCGTAGCGAGCGTAGCGAGCGAAGCGAAAGATTACATTTCACTACACTGGAGAAAAAAATCCGGAATGTTTTGTTTTTTTTTCTTCTTTCTTTTTGTATTTTTATGTGTCTGTTAACACGATTCTGGCTAAACCGATACTCCGATTGCGATGAAATTTTATGGAGGTCTTCGAAATCTCTGAACTTAGAACTGCCACGTTTTTGAACGCAATCGGGAATTTTTTTCTTATAAAAAACGCAATTTTACGATTTTTTTCGATTTTTAACAAATTTCTTCGACCTCTAACACCTACATGCTTTATCCGATTGTAATGATTTTTTCACAGAACCTTAATTTTATGAATTAAGATATTCGTGTGAAATTTGAGCGTAATCTAAAAATTTATTCTCATGAAAATCGAAATTTTACGTTTTTTTTTTCTTTTTTAAAACAATTCTTTGACTTATAACACCTACATGCTTTATCCTATTGTAATGATTTTTTCACAGAACCTTAATTTTATGAAGTAATGTACTCGTGTTAAATTTGAGCGCAACGTCTTATAAAAATTGCAATTTTACGATTTTTTTATTTTTTAAAATTACGATGAATTAAAAAAATTAAATTAATTTTTATTTAATTTAAAAAAAAATCTTCGACTAAGTTATGATTTTTGCACAGAACAACAGAAAATCCGCGTAACACATGGCAGCTCAATGCACCAATTACGCTCATCCAACAACGCGGCGGGACGATCACGATTCCGGCTAAACCGATACTCCAATTCCGATGAAATTTAATGGAGACCTTCGAAATCTCTGAACTTAGAACTGCCACGTTTTTGAGCGCAATCAAAAAATTATTTCTCATAAAAATCGCAAATTTACGATTTTTTTTGATTTTTAAAAAAATTCTTCAACTTATAACACCTACATGCTTTATCCGATTTTAATGATTTTTTCACAGAACCTTAATTTTATGAATTAAGGTATTCGTGTGAAATTTGAGCGCAATCGAAAAACTATTTCTCATGAAAATCGAAGTTTTACGTTTTTTTTTCTTTTTTAAAACAATTCTTTGACTTATATATGACACCTACATGCTTTATCCTATTGTAATGATTGTTTCACAGAACCTTAATTTTATGAATTTATATATTCGTGTAAAATTCGTGCGCAATCGAATAATTATTTCTTATGAAAATTTCAATATTAAGATTTTTTCCTTTTTTAAATTATTACGATTAATTAAAAAAATTAAAAATTAAAGTTATTTTTTATTTTATTAATTTAATTTTAAAAAAATCTTCAACTTAGTAATGATTTTTTCAGAGAACAACAGAAAATCCGCATAACACATGGCAGCTCAATGTACCAATTACGCTCATCCAACAACGCGGCGGGACTTTAGCGTTTTCCTAGTTAAAATATCATTGCATCTAGAAGGCGGTGGTAGAATTCATTTATGTACGAATCGTAGATGGCTTATGAGGAAACGAGCATTTTACTATTAAGGTACGGAAAAGAGAAAACGTAAAACATTGAATCACAATAGAAGTAGCCTAACAATAATGAATTTATTTAATTTGTCTTTTTTTTTTATCTATAATGAACCGAGAATCCAGAAGTTTTAATCGGTAGCTTAGGGGTAAAGCATCCGACCGGCAATCGGGAGGCCCGGGTTCGATCGGCTGAGGTGGATTTTTATTTTCTGTTTTTTTTTTTTATACGAAGTTTTTAAAATATTGTGTTATGCCTATTCTGGCACACCCATTTTCGTATACTTAAACTACACATTCTTGTCACAAAATAAAAATAAAAAATAAAATTTGATTTGACGTTTAAATCACTAGGAAAACGCTTAAGTCCCGCCGCGTTGTTGGATGAGCGTATCGGTGCATTGAGATGCCATGTGTTACGCGGATTTTCTGTTGTTCTGTGAAAAAATCATTACTTAATCGAAGATTTTTTTAAATTAAATTAAATTAAATAAAAAATTAACTTAATTTTTATAATTAAATAAAATAAAATAAAAAATTAACTTAATTTTTTTAATTATTTGATTGCGCTCAAATTTAACACGAATATATTAATTCGCGAAATTAAGGTTCTGTGAAAAAATCATTACAATAAGATAAAGCATGTATGTGTTATAAGTCAAAGAATTGTTTTAGAAAAGAAAAAACCCGTAAAATTTTGATTTTCATGAGAAATAATTGTTCGATTACGCTCAAATTTCACACAAATATCTTAATTCATAAAATTAAGGTTCTTTAAAAAAATCATTACAATCGGATAAAGCATGTAGGTGTTATAAGTCGAAGAATTTTTTTAAAAATCAAAAAAAAATCGTAACATTGCGTTTTTTATGAGAAAAAATTTCCCGATTGCGCTCAAAAACGTGGCAGTTCTAAGTTCAGAGATTTCGAAGGTCTCCATAAAATTTCATTGCAATCGGAGTATCGGTTTAGCCGGAATCGTGTTAACAAACACACAAAAATACAGAAAGAAGAAGAAAAAAAAAAAAACATTCCGGATTTTTTTCTCCAGTGTAGTGAAATGGAATCTTCGCTTCGCTCGCTACGCTCGCTACGCTCATCCAATTAAAATGTTACGACTACCATATGTTGTGGTCTGGGTGAGCCCCATGTGTGTTTCAGTACGTCGTTATACCAATATGTTAAAACAAATTCAATCCAATATATTTGATTTTAATGTAGGTTTTATGCATAGGTAAACCCATAAACGCACCCATAAAAGCTGAAAGTATTGTGATATAAAACTACGTCGATACAAGCTTAGGCTGGCTGTTGCAATATGTATTACCTACAGTGTAAACATGATCAATCGCTGTAGAATGTAGTAATATTTCTTATCAGCGATTGCAACTTCTCCCTCTCGAACATCGGTGACGGTAGCCGACGAAATAAGTTCTCCATTGTGGCAACATAAATACCAAATCTTCCTCCTACGGGGGTTCGATCACGTAATAAAGAATTATATTGATTACCCGGTTTATCAGTGTATTCATGTGTGGCTCGTTGGTCTTGTGGTTAGCGCCTCTGCTTCCAATACTGAAGGCCCAGGGTTGTTACCCGTTAAAGTCAGATAATTTTTAGCTTCTGATTTGGACTTAAGTCCATCAGTTCTTGTACAAAAAATTTGTACAATTTTTTTTAAAAGTTGTTCTGAATTGGCCTTGATTCTGGCATGATCCGCGGATGTTCGCACTGTCCATACCACTGATTGCTATATTTCCTATTAAAAAAATATCGATCTTTGGTTGGTTATCGCTCACTTGTCGATTGCGTCGGGGCCTACAGGGTTGACTTGGTTGCTTTGGTTTACTGTCCACCATGCACTGAAAATCAGTTATATGACTGAGTGGGTAGCCTCTTAATACTATTTATTTATTTATTTATTTATTTATTTAAGACTGTTGGCTAAGCTCGAGCAAACCGGACTTTGACGCAGAGCGCAGACGCACGCGCGGAATCACTTGGAAGCTCTATCATTCGTCCTATCGGTTTGTGGTATGCACCAAAATGTTAGGAATGTGAAATAGTGGGAATCAAGGCACATTTTCCAAATACTGCCACTTTTCTTATTAACTGAACGTAAATGACACCAAACAGTTAATTTGTAGTAATTTCCCAATTTTGTGTAAGAGAAAATTATTTGAAATTTCAAAATCGGCTTTAATACAGAGACGCGCTCATCCAATGTGAACAGCTTCCCAAAAATTCAGATTTTTTAATGAAAATTAAAGGTCAAAAAGCGTTATTTTCTGTGTGTTAAATTAGCTGGATTTGACGATTGAGCGGTTTTTTAAATGGGCATTTAACATTGTAAAATAAGTTGGACCGAGCTAAGCATTGTCAGCGTTTTGCGACTGTTGCCCTAAATATAATCCTGGTCGGAGCCTTATCGGAGACTCCTCAATTGTCGGGTACTAGCAATATCGGGGTACTTGGCTGTCCTAATTCTTCCACAGCACACAAACTTTCCTTCAATATGTGAGCGTTCCCTCATAATATCAGGGTCCTCGCCCTGTAAGCGCTCCGTCCTCCCTAACAAGTGACAAAGCTTAGTATCGATCTTATACTAGGGAAACGCCAAAGTCGTTGTTAAACGAGTGAGTGAAACATGTGTATAGTACCCGGTATCATTCCCCATACTGGGCTAGATCGTGCCTTAGGTAATAGGTATATGGGAGAAATGGCGATGTTCCCAGGTAGGCCTACTCTTAAGTTTTTTTTTCTTTTTCAAGGTAAAACTTGGCTCACACACTCGTTTAACATCGACTTTGGCGTTTTCCTAGTTTAAATTGAACATTCAATTTGCGAATCGTGTTCAAAACGTATTAGAGTGAAACATTAACAAATTTCCAAGATAAACCAAAATCACCTAATTTTTATTTCACATTTCACATCCCTCAAAAATAATATGCAGGTGTAAAAATATAAAAAAATTCAAAACTAACGGGTGTCGAACCCCAACCCTCCGTGCGGTAGGCTCTATGCTTACCACTATGCCATGGCAGACACGTAGAGTTCGTCCCAGTAGCTGCTACTAAACAAATGGTATCGATATTTAAAAAAATCAGGGATTAAATCGTAATGGATCTAGCTGATTTTGTTAACAGTTCTCAGTAAACTCGTGCCGGATGTCTGTTTAAAATTTCAGCGCAATCTGTTCAGCGGTTCGGCTGATTTTCGACGTACAGACAGACAGAATCACAGAATGAGAGCCGTTTGAGTTGAATGGAGACACTCAGTCGCTCCGCTCCCTCGTTTAATTATTCGGAGTCTAGTGTTTAACCTTTAAAAGTATCAATCAATGTTTTAATTTCGGTCATTTTATGAACAATCATTTCTAATTCTGTTTGAATATTTGTTGACAATATAGGTCTTATCATTACAGTTCCGTTTTATCTAATCTATTTAAATAATCTACATGTTACCAGTAGTCCTTACAGAGTTGCTGTGATCGAGGATGGGTCGGTTGTCCAAAGTACCTATCTCGATCCGGCCAGAAGAGTCGTTGTGGTGATGGGGTTCATGGTGCACTGTCAAATCGTCCACGGTCTCCACAATGTCCCACTTGGTTGTGAATCTAATTAAAATCTCTAACGTCCCAAACGTTCCAGTTGAAGGGCATGGAATCGCACGCGCGACACTGTTCCACACTTACCAAAAAGTTTCAGGTCTCAAAGGTTGAGAATCAACTACATTACACTGTTTTAAGAATCAAATAACATCGCCTATCCTGCATACAGCAGACGACACGGAGATCCACCCTAGACGACAGCCTGACCAACAGTGGCTAGCACACAATTCACAGTGGCCTCCCCTTACCAGCAAAACCGCATTGACGACTTCACTATGGGTACTATAAAGATAACAGTAGCATTACAGTAGGACTACGATATAAACAGTACAGAATACAATCAAGTTTAATGTTCAAAGGTCAGAGCAGCTGATATGAGAAGGTTCTCAGGTGAAGAGAGAGAGAGAGAGAGAGAGAGAGAGAGAGAGAGAGAGAGAGAGAGAGAAAGAGAGAGAGAGGGGGGGAGAGAGGGCCAGAGATAAGGTAAACTGGTCTGGGTAGCTGTGCATCTGAGGATGGGGTACTCGCGAAATTAAAACTACGCGAAATTACAGTTTTTTCGTGATATCTCGAGAACGATGCAAAATATCTAAAAACGGGTTCTAGACCGAATTGTGGTTTTGTTAGAACTATATAATGCAAGAAAATATATTCAAATATAATAATTGGTGCGGTTTATATTTAAAATATGCATTTAATTATTAATTAAATTTCAAATTAAAAACTTAATTACATCACATTACAATATTTTTTACATTATATAGTTCTAACAAAACCACAATTCGGTCTAGAATCGGTTTTTAGATATTTTGCGTCGTTCTCGAGATATCACGAAAAAACGTATTTTCGCGTGGTTTTAATTTCGCTACTATCCCATCCTCTTAAGGACTATTATACAACAGTGTTAGCTTGGGCGCTAAGCGCTTGACTCTGATTCGGGAGGTCCTGGGTTCGAGTCCCGTCGAGACTGGCAATCCTGACTGAAAGTTAATATTTGATTGCCACCAACAACAGAGTTACCTCCACAAGTGCGGTATAGGCATTACATAAAATGAACTAAATACTAATGCACAAAAATAAAAATGATATAAAAAATCAAACATCTAAATATGTCTACTCAGGTGCACAAAAGAACATTATACTAAACGAAATGCAAATAAAAAAACTATGACGATTACAATGTTATAAACCTCAAGTAGATATTTTGAAGAAACACTTTTTAAAACATTGAAAGTTTAGGTGATTTATGTCAATATCTGGATGGATGACAACTAATTGGTTATACGTATGTTGGATCCAGTTAATTGGCGAATTACTAAAAATGTCTAGTCTGCTTCTAGGTGGAAAGTCTGAAGGTTTTGTGTTGGTCTTGCAGGAACGTGAAAATTTACTAGATCAAGAAGCTGAGAGTCAAAATAATTATGCAGAAGCTTATACAGAAATATTAGATCTTTATGTTGGCGCCGATTCTCGAGTGATGCAAGATTTAAATTCTTACATAAAGTTAAATAGTTGCATCTATGATAGGTAACATGCTTAACGAACTTCTGCTGGATACGTTCAATGCTACGGATTTTTGTAATGTGATGAGGGTTCCATATGACACTTGAAAAGTCAATTTGAGGTCTTATTAAAGCAACAAAAAGCTTCCTGAAAGTGCCAATGGAAAAGTCCTTTCTGCAATTCCTTTTCACAAAGTCGAGCATTTTAAGGGCCTTTGGGATGATGAGCTGTAGGTGATTATTGTATGATAGATCACATGCGAGTTGTACACGTAAATCACGGATAGTGTTCACCTTCATTAGCGGAGAGTTATCAAGCTGGCAAATGAAGTCGATATTACCTTTCCTTTTAGTAGTAAACGTAATAAAATTAGCCACATTAAGGTTAAGCTTCCAAGACTTGCACCATGTAGAAAATGCATCAAGCTCCGTTTGGAGAGACTCGCAGTTACTCCCAAGGTTTTCCTCTGTCGTTAATGCGAATGCAAGGGATTAAGTCCTCTTAAACAGTCCTCGGACAATCCTTTCCTAACTTCCATAAAGGCTAAAGTTGGCCCTACAATGGCCATCTCGCTTGGCGAGTAAAATAAATAAATAAAATTAATAGGTATTATTTATCAAGAATTTATCCAGAATTTATCAAGATTTATCAATTTATCATTTATCATTTTATTTATCATTTATTTATTATTTATTTATCAATTTATCAAGAAATTATCAAGAATTATCTTTCTTCCAGTATCTCTCGCATGCATGGCCGAAATCTTTATTTTGTTCTTAATTGCGTTAAATACGTTAATTGTTGGTATAAAAGTACTCTAAACATTTTGTTGTAACCACTGATTTTTTCAATCTGATATAACTTGTTTATAGTTTATATCTTCGCATGCATAAAAACCGCACAATAACTTTCAAAACTATCATAAACTGATCGTAAATGTTAAACTGAAATGGAAGTTTGCAAAAAAAAACTTGTTAACCTACAACCACTAAATTTATAGGCAAATTCTACATAAAATACATATACTATTATTATTACTATCAAGGTTTTAGAGCGGGATATATAACGTTGCTTTAAACAGATATTATTTTAGTATAATATTAAAGAACCAATAAACAACAGCAAGCTCCACAAATGTGATGTGGGCATTGGATTACAAATAATAGGTAACAAAATGATAAATATCAAAGTACTAAAGAAGTATACTAAGGTGAACAAAAACACATAAATACTTTACAAAATACAAAGAAAATTTTGATGGTATAATACACAGAAATTAAAAGGTTGCCACAATCGGGGATTGAACCGCGACCTTGGCTGTTCGAGCCTTACTCTTATCAACACTGAGCTACGAAGACACCAGATTAAAATGTGTGGCTCGTTGGTCTTGTGGTTAGAGTATCTGCTTCCAATGCAGAAGGTCCAGGGTTCGATTCCCGCCAAAGTCAGAAGAACTTCTGATTTGAACTTAAGTCCATCAGTTCTTGTCTTAGGAGTTTGTAAACGGTGACTTTGGAGCCGTCCTAGCAACGAAGCACATAATAAATTTCAGAGTTTTTCTGAATCGGCCTTGTTGATTCTGGCGTTGATTCGCGGGTGTTCGCACTGTTCATACTACTGATGCTATATTTCCTATTAAAAAATATCGATCTTTGGTTGGTTATCGCTCACTCGTCAATTGCGTCGGGGCCTGCAGGGTTGGCTTGGTTGCTTTGATTTTAAGTCCCCCACTGAAAATCAGTTATATAACTGAGTGGGTAGACTCTATATAAAATTAAAACTTATTTATTTATTTTACAATTCTGTCTATTTCTTGTTTTTTTTACACATTGATAGTAACGTGTGTAGAGCAGATCGCACTGCCTATTAGAGTTCACACGAAATGAGCTCATTAAATACAAATCATCTACCGGGTCCCGGGTTCAATCTTCGGTGGAGGCACTTTTTAATGTCCGTCTAGAATACCAACAGAACAGTCTCACAGTCGCCTACTTCAAATAGTTAATTATATGTTTATACAATACAATAACATAAGTCAAGTTTAAAAAAACATGGAAAAATTATATTGTTATTGATTGACATAGATATTAAACACCTATTGTAGGCTAGATCAGCAGTCATTGGTCCACTTCCGTGACAATTTGAAGCCATCTTGAATATGGCAGTTTGCATGTTAATTAAATGGGAGTGATTTGTAGCCCAAATAGTTCTCAAGATTGCCGCCAGGTTGACAGGTGAGCATTCTAGCCTTTAACATCAAATGATTACTAAATTCCCTTATGCAATAACTTCTTATTGTTTCTGTTTATTCAATATCATGCTGCACAAGCTAAAACCATATCAAACAATCCAGTAAACTACTTTATTGCATTAAAAAAGCATAAATTAAAACGCCAAACCGCCATCTTGAATGGGTGAGATTGACGCTTCAATTTGGTACGCTCGCGCCTGTGCGGAGGTATTGGAGACTGCTAATCTAGCCTACTATAGGTGATAAGATATCTATACCATTACCGAGGAGGAGAAGGATAATGATAAAACAACAAAGACGATCATAACTTTAATGGAATCGTTATTCTAAAAGTTATGATGATCCTTGCCTCCAAGATCCTTGAGTGTTATACTAATTAGCAGCAAAAAAAAAGGCTCATACTTAGCAAGGCTCATACTTATTGAATCCCATTGCTTAACTCCACCCCTTCACTGTAAGTTTATGTGCATAGAGTTAATTGCTGCTATAACATTCCCCATAATCCGATACGGCGCAGCCTTAGCGCTAGTATACACTTCAGTTGTATGTTATGTTTAAGTTAATACTCGAAATACGAAAATACTTCATAATAAATTAGATAATTTAATAAATAACTCTTTGATCCACAAAAAGTCGGTAAAAGGAAAAAAATGCAAAAAAATAGGGTCACAGGGCAACGGTGGGCAAAATATTTAAAACCCTTTATAGGGTATCGGTATAATAGTTAACCACCACTTTTCAAAATCGACACATTTAAATCTGCCAGTTTATCATACTTTTAACCCTGGTAAAAAACTTTCTTTGTTTTGTTCGAAATTTGTAGAATTTTTCCATATTCAATTCTAATGATTAGAAAGATTTTTGGAATGGTTCAAAAATCCAGTTGTGTATAAAAACACTCAAAACACAAATTTCCGGGTTGTCCCGGATATTTTGTTTGCTTGTAAAAGATTCAAGTAAAACATGTTTGAAAAAATGGGAAAAAATTAAAAATTGCGATTTTTTTAACAATCAAATTTTTTTTAACTTTGATGTCAATTTGGAATCCAAATTCAGCATTTTATTCCTAAAATATCACGGAAAAAATTTAAAAAATCTAATATTCCTTTAAAAAAATCACGAATTTCACATTGTTAAGGTAAAAAGCAAAATTTTGGGTCCCAGTCTTTTGCCCTAAAGGGTTAATGGCGCCATCTTGGATGTGGTCTTCAAACTAGACTCACATCAACATATTATTCGGGACCCTCCACAGAAACAAGCAAACACATGAAACCGAGAACTTCTAATCCAAACAAGTTGTTTCTGCAATGGAATGTGAACAGCTGTCACTATCCCGATCAACACAATGCGGACGTGTGATCGTGACGTTCTCAGCCACAGCAGCGGGAGCAGCATTCAGCACGCACAAACATGAGATCAGTACCATAGCTGAAACTAAACCTTTGTGTGGCTCGTTGGTCTTGTGGTTATTATTAGATGAGCGAAGCGAAGGTTATAATTTCACTGAACCCCCAAAAATTTAGCTCGGGTGATAAAAAAAAAAAAAAAAACGATTTTTTTACCGATATTTTCGTGATGTTTGGCCCAATTTTGACCAAACGGGTAGGGCTACATCGTTCATATTTTATATGTACATTAAGGTTATGTTGATGTAGTACCTTTTGAAAGAAAAAGTCGAAAATGAAAACCAAAATCCATAGAAATAAAAGTTTTAATTTAAGTTTTTTGAGGTAAATAATAATAATTAACAAGTAACTATAGAAACATGACAACAATCACCTACAATGCGTACAAAAAGCAAGTCTTTGGGCCTCCAGATATTTGACATTCTAATTACCATAGCAATTAGTACTACTTTAAATGATTTTGCAATGGAACTTAAAAGTAAAGAGATCCCACGCATACTAAAAACTTAAAAAAAGCTCGTCCATCAACGCGACTAAAAAAAGCGTTTGCGAAGCTTCCTAGTTTAATATTTATTTAAATGTATTTTTCTCGCTACTCGGCGAGAAGGCCATTGTAGGGCACAATTCCCTCTTTAGCCTGTATTAGCGTCACAATGGTACAACAAACAACAAACAACAACATAATATAGAAAACAAGTTGTCATTCAGACATAACGAAGAACATAATTTGTAAAGATAACATAATAAGTAAAAAAAATAAAAAATAGTATGGCCATTTTGACAAAGGGTGAACAAAAGCGATACAGTTATAAAGGAAGGTAACGGAGAAAGGGGAATAAGTGAAGACGAGCTGGATTAAGGTTGAGAAATTAATTAAGGGGAGAGAAGGATGGGAAGGGTGTATTTGAATTTCGGTTTCCTTGGCGGAGCTCTAGGAATGAAAAGGAAATTGATTCGTTCCACTCGGTTATTGTGTAACAGTCGTGAATAGTTTGCGCATAGTCTTTCCATTCGATAGCTCAGCTTTTCCATACCGGTAGCACAGTGACCTAGGTGGTCTTGTGGTTAGCGTCTCTGCTTTCAATGCAGAAGGTCCAGGGTTCGATTCCCGCATAGACATAAGTCTATCAATTCTTATGTTAGGAATTTGTAAACGATGACTTTGGAGCCGTCCTAGCAACGAGGCACATAATAAATTTAAAGTTGTTCTGAATCGGCTTTGTTGATTCTGGCGTTGATCCGCGGGTGTTCGCACTGTCAATACCACTGATTGCTATATTTGCAATTAAAAAATATCGATCTTTGGTTGGTTATCGCTCACTCGTCGATTGCATCGGGGCCTACAGAGTTGGCTATTGTCGCTTTGGTTAACTGTCCCCCTCTGAAAATCAGTTATATGACTAAGTGGGTAGACTCTAAATACAAATTTATTTATATTTTTTATTAATTTAATATGGCAAAAGTAAATTTAACTTTCAGAAATGCAAACGTGTTTTATTTTATTCATAAAATGAAATAAAAACAATGTTAAATACACCGATGCACGTGAAAATTTAAGAAAAATGTGTTTAATGTATAATGTATACACATTATGTATACATAATGTTCATATATTTATAATGTATATCGTATTTCAATTTTGAATATAAATAAATACCATTTTTAATCTCAAGTTGAAAGATGCAAAAGTTGACATCCCCAATATTTTAAAGGTTAAAAAACAAACAATTTACCAATTTCAGACTTCGCTTTTAGTTATGTATCTGAGAGATAACAATTCTTCATCCAATATACCCAAGGAATCCTTTGCTGCAGATAAGAGTCCTTGAAGAGTTATACGAGTGAGTGGGTGTGGATAGGAGAGTCTGAAGTATTCAAGAGATTCGTGGAGAGTCCTCTTTCTTGTTTTCGTTCTGTGTTTACAGAGGGCCCTTAAGAAGGTAAGATGATGAACGTGCACTCAAAACAATGTGACTGGCAAAGAAGAAATATTTTTATAGTTGTATCTCTGAGAAACAACACAACGACACGGGTCTCGTCTTAGGACTTCAGTGTTATATAATTTGTCGTTTTAATAATGTGCTAGACGCTTCAAAGTAGAAATATGTTAAGAGAACTCTTTGTTTTGTAAGGACACTTCATTTTGAAAGCAAGAAACGAAAGCTCGGGAGAGGGAGAAAAGCATACCATTATTATACCACACCGATAGTGTTGGTAGGATTCGGGAGGTCCCGGGTTCAAATCCCGTTGAGACCGGCAATCCTGACTGAAGGTTTTTCAGAGGTTTTCTTCAGTAGTTAATTCGAATGCAAGGGATTGAGTCCTCTTAAGCAGCCCTCGTACATCCCTTCACAATTGTCCTATCCGCAACATATACCTAGTTAGACACCTGAATAGGGGCATTAATTGCACCCTGGGCAGGTTTCCCACAAAAATTATTAGTTTCTATATACCTGATAGCTTATTTAAAGGGGTATTTAACCGCTAAACTCAAAAAATATATTTCATTCAGGCTAACTAGTAATGAATTTAGCAATCAACAGAAAAATTATTGGGGCCACCATGACCTCCCAAAAAATTGTCAAACATGACATTTTTCGAGCTAGGTCCCATCGGCAAAAGTCTCCCATAAGAAATAACATGGGGACGATCTTTATGCCCCGTGACCTTGGAGGATTTTGATCCAAAAAAATATTGGTCATTATTGACGTACTCGACAGCCTTTTCTGTAAATTCTCTATATTTTGTTTTGTAATTTGGGCAAGTAGTTTGGTCAAAATATGCTGATTACCAAGATGGGGTGTGATTTTGGAATGCATATTTTTGCGTGTTTGAGGGTATATTTGGTCACAGTTTCAAGACACGATGTTATAAAGGGGCATTTTAGATTGGTACTATGCTCTAGTATCTATGTGGACCAAAAAAGAAGCAGGTTAAAGCCGATTTAGGAAATTTTCCAAAACACCAATTTTCGCCAATTTCTGGATCAAAAAATTAAAAAAATTCGTGTTAAATCACAGTTACAAGATATAATTTTTTAAACTGTCATTTAAGTGTAGTATTGTGCTATAGATCACGTGGTAAAAAATAATTTGTGGGTTTTTTAGCCCCTTTAAGACATTATCACGTAACCCAAAAATGTAAGTGTTTAAAAATGCTTATGATAAATAATCACTATAATATACTATATTTTAGAAATATTTTCTTGTGCTTATTTATCCTATTTTGGGAAGTACTTCTTAATTACGACAATATATTTCAAATACTTTTTTCCTGAGGAGTGGGGGTGGGGGGATATTAGAAGCTCAAGGATGATATAATGTCAAGGAACTATTGTGGTGAGTTTGATGGAAGGGGAAAAGAGAGTGAAAATAAGTGATAACTGCGCATGTGTGAGAGTTATGGGGGCGGAGAGGGTGGGGGATAGGGGGGCAAAACTGGTGGGCGAGAGGGCGTAGGGGGACACGAAAGTAATCATCAAAAGCGTAAAGGACTTATTTTTGGTCGCTAGGAAAACAGTAATACTGAAATGAGATGTTTTCTAGAGTGGAAATATTTACAGTCAATCAAACCCACAATTTCGATAAATTTGTTAATTAAACTACAAAAAACTATTCTACTACTCAATTAAATATTAATTCAAACCCATGTTCACTTTTGATCACCCGAAAGCCCTGCCTTGTCTGAACATAAGGACAATCTTCAACCCTGCCTTGTGCGAACATAAGGACAATCTCAACCCTGCCTTGTCCAAACATAAGAACAATCTTCAACCCTGCCTTGTCCGAACATAAGGACAATATTAATCATGCATTTAATCAATGTCCTGACGTTTCTTTACCATTGAGACCATTAGATCTTATATAATATATTTATATATATAAATAAATTTTATTTAGAGTCTACCCACTCAGTTATATAACTGATTTTCAGTGGGGGACAGTAAATCAAAGCGACCAAGCCAACCCTGTAGGCCCCGACGAAATCGACGAGTGAGCGACAACCAACCAAAGATCGATATTTTTAATAGGAAATATAGCAATCAGTGGTATGGACAGTGCGAATACCCGCAACCATATTGCATAACCTTATCAGCAAATAATAATATTAAAATAATGACTGGCTGCATTTTTTTGGTTACCTACCTTTTTGATACATTCTGCCAAAATTTTCATTAAGTAGTGTTATTTTCAGATAGCTTTTATTATATCTTGAATGTGTTGTTTTCGTTATGACAAAATTTTCTACTTAACACCAAGGATCATTTGACCAGAAGCTACCAAATTTTCAGGAACACAAAAGTTCCCCTTTTGTTAATTAAGTTAACTTTGGAAGTTTCTTTCTGGGGGGTGCATGCCCAACGCTAACAATAAGTACTTTTAATTAAAGTTTGAGTAAACTTACCTTTTGGAATAAAACGATTGCGATGAAATACTTTAATGAACACTGAACTACACTTATGTTTCTGATGCCACATAAATATGTCACTCACATTAAAACATATTTCATAAAACACGTGCTTAATAAAAGTTTTTTCCCCTCTTAAAGCATAATATATCAAATTGCTTTCACCTCGTTTATGAAGTGTTTATGGTTATAAAATAACATTTATTAAAAGAAAATCATCAATGTTTACAACCTACAACATAAGAAAATACGTTAATTATTTAGACAGTCGATTAATAAAACATAAATTTCAAGAAAAAAAACAATAGGCCGAAGCAAACGGAAATAATAAGTTATTATTGAAACTTTATGAAAAATATCGAAGGTAAGATGTAAAAAACAAAATAATGTACATAATAATTGTTTTTTCCAAGGATTTCGATTATACGCATTAATCATTTAAGTTTGAACCCATTTTTTGCATTTTGTACAATCCGATAAACTTTTTCGAACTTGCTTTGACATTTCTTTTCTTGTCCACAATAATAAACTGTAACATTGTTAAAAACAAACCCTTTGCGTATATTGTACTGTAAAATGGTGCTTTGAAGTGTTAAAACTATATTTTTGATTGGTCGTTATTATGTTTAAATAGTCTTAATAATTATTATTGGTTCGTTCACATTTTCAAAATTCAGGAACAATTACAAAATAAATGTCCGTTTTAATGTAAGCAAATTTACATATTGCATACGAAATAAGAATTAATGATTTTAGGCATTATTTCATAAATACATATTTGAAAAAAAAGTAAGTGTGTAGTATTGACAAGATAATTAATGGTTATCGTGATTTGAAAAACATCTGTGAAGGATAAAGTAATTTTAAAAAAAATGTAAAATGAAAACGAAAATCGTAAATTAAAAATAACTTTCAGAAACGCAAGAAAATGTGCAAGTCCTTTTTCGACAACCAAAATAAAACGTTCTACCAATAGTAAACGCACGTAAATACAGACGCGTCACATCGATATTCCGTTAGAGCGTCGGTTGTAGATGTTAGCGCGTCGACGCCCGGCGTCGAATTGCAACTGACGCGTCGTCGGTCCAGACGGGGAGACGTCTGCAGACGCGCCGCGGGGGGGGGGGGGGGGGGGGGGGGGCGCAGGCGCGCAGGTTCACGGCCGTGTAACACTAACCTTATCATCGGTGTCGGGGTGTGGTGACGTTCTTAGGGTGTCTACAAAATTTACTGACTTTTCTAAATTTTCAATCGGAAAATAACAATTTTCCAGAATGTAAATTTGACTTTGAGAATAAATAAAAAAATAATCAAATAAATAGATAAATAAATAAATAAATAAATAAATAAATAAATAAATAAATAAATAAATAAATAAATAAATAAATAAATAAATAGATAAATAAATAAATAAATAAATAAATAAATAAATAAATAAATAAATAAATAAAAAAACAAATAAATCCATATTTAGAGTCTACCCACTCAGTCACACAACTAATTTTCAGTGGGGGACAGTAAACCAAAGTGACCAAGCCAACCCTATAGGCCCCGACGCAATCGACATGTGAACGGAACGATAACCAACCAAAGATCGATATTTTTAATAGGAAATATTGCAATCAGTGGTATGGACAGTGCGAACACCCGCGGATCAACGCCAGAATCAACAACGGCGATTCAGAACAACTTTAAATTTATAATGTGCCTCGTTGCTAGGACGGCTCCAAAGTCACCGTTTACAAATTCCTAAGACAAAAACTGATGGACTTAAGTCCAAATCCAAAGTTAAAAAACTTCTGACTTAAACGGGAATCGAGCCCTGGACTTTTTGCATTGGAAGCAGGTAGGCTAACCACAAGACCAACGAGCCACACAAGGTCTTATTAAAAAATTGATTTTACCCCAGCCCAGAGCGTTATGATTGGGCGTGATGGTCATCAAAATGGAGTCAGGATGATTTTCTATTTGATTTTATTTTTATTGTAAGTGGCGTATCCGGGTTTATTTTAATACAATCAACAAATTTAAAAATCTAGACCGACCGAGGTCTGAACCCGAAAGTTAATTTGAGAAAGTATCCGTGTTTTTGTGAGTATTTTACCACGAGCTTGATTCCATTACAACTTTGGTATGAGTAAACGCCAACGGCGACCCGTCTCAGCGATGAAGCACATAATACTACAAAGTATAAATTCGTTTCGAATCAGAGTTGTTGATTCCAAGTTCGGCCACGTGACGTGGGGATCATACCCAAAGAGTTGACCGGCCTTTCTTTTATATAATCGCGATCTCTGATTGGTTAAGATAACATCGTTGATGGCGTCGGCGTCGACAGGGCTGGCTCGGCACGCTCAGAATCAATTACCTGATCGAGTGGAAATACTCTTAATATGAATTCTATTATTCAAAATAAATCATATTCGATCCGAGCCATACAACTATTAGTTAAGTCTCATACTCTCTCTCTCTCTCTCTCTCTCTCTCTCTCTCTCTCTCTTTTTGGTTGGATGGAGGTTGGATGGAAGATAAGGCTTCACTAGCCTTAATCCCGCCTTAATAACTTCCTGCTACCACTCGTCAAAGTAACAGATGACGCGATAAGGAAACTCGTGAAAGAGATAAATGAATGCGGCGAATGAAAGGCTAGCATTAAAAATTGATCATAATTTTAAATGTTTACGTTTCCAATTAATAATCTGTAATATTCATCATGCCAATTACGTTATGTTTTTAAACAATAATCTATAAATTTCATTAAATCTTTATTATTATTAGCATATATTATCAACACCATGCAAAATGTTATGTAATATACCACCCTAAAGATTGGATGGAAGATAAGGTTTAACTTGCCTTAATCCCGCCTTTTAATAAAGACATCAATCAATCAACCAATGAATGAATGAATCAATTAATCAATCATTCATCAATCATTCATCAATCAATCAATCAATCTATCAATCAATCAATCAATCAATCAAACAATCAATCAATCAATCAATCAAACAATGAATGAATCAATCAATCTAATATATGGTTTTTAAGCATAAGCCCGCTTTAAGGACATATTTATTGATTCATAGCAGTTGTCGAAAAAGTTTGCCCCGACTGGGGTTCGAACCCAGAACCTCCGGCTTAATTGGTAGAGCTATGGCACGTTAAGCCGGAGGTTCTGGGTTCGAACCCCAGTCGGGGCAAACTTTTTCTACAACTGCTATGAATCAATTATTATTATTATTATTAATAGAAGTAGCAGTAGTATAGTTATTATTGACATTATAAACAACATACAAAATGATATGTAACTCCTTAACGGTTGGATGGAAGATAAGGTTTTACTAGCCTTAATCCCGCCTTGAACTAAAGACCTGAATCAATCAATCAATCAATCATCTCTTACACCATAACTGCAAGTTCCCTCTGATCACATTTTACACGAAAAACGAATCCATATTAAATAGTTGAAGAAGCGGACACCGCAAACATTACTCTTTCAAATGGAAATTGGAAAATGAAGGATTTTGTAACAAGTTTGTTGACAACTCATCACAACCACAATATTATTTCATAGCCATGCTCATGCTCCCCACTCCACTATGACTCATACACCCATGACTATCTCTTCCCTCACATTCCACACTTCCATAATAACCCTACCTTATCACCTGACCTTGTTTATGTATGTATAAATCCATACAACTCAACTCGGAGTTTGACTCATGTACATTGTATAATAGGCTAGTGATTGTGACCTTAGTTGAAGGCATTGAGCTCAGAGTGCATTGAGAGACGATCACTTGTAGCTAGTCAACGGTCTAGGGTGGACGTCTGGTCCTCTGCTGTAAGCAGGTTCAGTTTTGTAATACCTAACAAAAGTGCATTGTTTAGTGGTTGAACTTTACATGGTAATTTACGCCTCTTATTGGATGAAGACAGTGTCGCGTGTGCGAGTCCTGCGAGAAGAATTCTTAAAAGCTGGAAATATTAAGAAGTATCTCAACCGAAGGACGAAGCAGGCCCCCCTGGAATTCTGGCAGTTACAATTGCCAATCATCAGCTACCCTCACTGTACGCCCTACACCCCCCCAAGAGTTTTGGACACCCCCTGTCAACTCAGGACTGCAATTTGGTATCGTATGAACTGACATACTTTAGTGTTTTGGTCATAATTCTTTGTGCTTCGCGCCTACCTTCGATTTTGCGGCGTGGACACGGAATCATAGTTGATTATAAATTGACGTACGTCGTAGTCTGGCATGATTTAGGACATTATAGAACAGAATATGGTTCATAAACTCAAGACATTTGAGTCTTAATTTAAGGAACGATGAAGTTGTTTTCTATTGATTTTCAGTTTGCTAGGTTATGGTTATAATTACTCATTTTCTTATGCAAGGTATTGCTATAATTAGTCATCAACTATTGCAAGGAATTATATTGCACATAACCTCAAGGCAGTTAAGCCCTAATTAAGGAAACATATGTTTGCTTTTGTGTTAATTTAAGGCTGTAAGGTTCTGGAACAATTTCTGTATCCCTGGATATTTTCTTGTATTATATTATATCATTACCCTTTAGCATTATATCAAGGTCAATCAGAGGACAACGTGGTGGGTTGCCCCTCTGCTTTCTCATGACTAAACCCTCCGGCTCATCTTTCTTTGTTTGTATCAGCCGTGAGATGGTGGGTAATGATTGACTAAACAAAGTGGCGCCCTATTTATTTATTTGAATCACATTTATAATTTATGAATTTTGTGAACCCCAATCCCACGCCCCACTCTACCAACCCCCACCTGCCCTGAGCACCGGCAATTAGGCGTCGCAATTTTTCACTTTTTTAATACTTAAAAAGAGACAAGTAAATTAAAAATTGACTTTAAAACAATAGTCAATGAAAATAGACGGAAAAGAAGGAGAAAGAATGGCAAAATGAACTGAAAATTTAATATTTGTTTTGAAGAAATTAATTTCTTTGATAGAATTATATTTCTCAAACTATCAGACTAATTAAAATTAACTTTACCGTCATTCAATAGTAACTAACGAAGAAATGAATATCAATATTGACTTTATTTCAAACAACGACTCTAATAATGAAATTCGTTTTAACTTTCAAGATACATAACTAGGTCAATCATTTGATTTTTGCTTCTGAACGGAAGATGCGAAGAATATGTAAGAGCTCTGGGGTTTGTCTTATATAGAATGGACATAGTATTTCTTACACATGTAATGACTTCATCATCTAATGATTCAATTACATCTGACTGCAGCTATACAAGTGGATAGGCTTTGTATTGGCAATAATGATTACACATTTTGCCAGGTTCAACCCAAAGCTCTCCCTGTGGAAATGACTTCAGTTCGTCCTCCTCCTCCAAGAGTTGACAAGAGAAGGAAGACTCAACGAGAACCGCTTGAGCCATCTACTCGTACGCTGAGGTCAGCTAACAGTAATAGGATGTGTTGATGGCTTCACAGTTATTTTTAAATCGTTGTAGCCTTTATATTTTTTCATGAGTACCATGTTTTCTAAGCTATTTAGTTTTGTATTGTATCTAGTTGCAGTGTATGTTGTGAAGTAAGGTCTTGTTTGTTTTGAAATTGTTTTATGTTTTTAATTTCCTTGAAAATGGGCAGGGAGAACTGCCCGAAACGTTGGAACAAATAGAATAAAAACCACACGGACTACCCGAAAATACAATTTGTTTATATTCAATCCGTGAAAGTCTGCGATATAACATATATAGGTGTATCCGATCATAAGATCATAAAATATCAAACGTCACCCCATTCAAATGAAACTACCGATCCCCACAATACAATTTGAGAAATGCTAGAACGTATTGTATTACGTAACTACTAGTTTACAATGAAATGCCCTCAATGGCCATTGTTCGTAGTTAAGTAGTGTGTAATGCGCGTTCAAGAATTCTGCGATAAATCTAAGACAAGCTAAATCAGTGTAGAAGTCTCCACGTTATGAGAATACGATACAAGAAAAACACTTCTACCTCCAATGGATACAATTGTTGTCATCCTCTTTATTTTGGGTGTAACCACGAGTTTAGAATCTCGAACCTTGACCGTAAGTAAACAATTGAATACTTTATTTGTGTGACACTTTTAAAAATTATTAATTTGGGTTTTTTAAGTGGACTAAAAAATGCATTGCCTGTTGAAAAAAGGTTAAGAGTCACGGTTGCTTGAATGAGATTGTTATAATGACAAACTGGTTTAAATTGTATATAATATTGTTTTTATGTATTTATTTTATTTGACACATTGATGCGTTATAGGTTGCTAGAAAAGAGCTATGTAGCCTAGAAAGAGTTAGAGATAAATATATTTGGTAGTTTTATGTTTCTTCATGGACGTAAGTAAACATAAAACTACCAAGATATATTTATATCTAACTCTTTCTAGGCTACATAGCCCTTTTCTAGCAACCTATAAAAACTTTCGATCATTTTTGTGATTAAAATGATCGAAAGTTTTTTGTTTACTTACGTCCATGAAGAAACATAACACTACCAAGATATATTTATCTCTAACGCTTTCTTGCCTACGCAGCCCTTTTCTAGCAACCTATAACGCATCAATGTGTCAAATAAAATAAATACATAAAAACAATATTATATACAATTTAAACCAGTTTGTCATTATAACAATCTCATTCAAGCCAACGTGACTCTTAACCTCTTTTCAACAGGCAATGTATTTTTTAGTTCACTTAATTCTTTAGAATAACCATAGACTAAAATAGTAACTGTCGTTGGTATAACATTTATTTCCCATATTTTAAACCTATTGGATTTCAGTTTGGTAAGATTTTTGTCCTTCATTACCGACATAGTTTGCTCATCCGTATTTAGTGTGAGACTTATTCGGGAGGTCACAGGCTCGAATCCCGCCACTGGCAATCCAGACTGAAAATTTATTCCGAATTTTTCCTCAGTCGTTAATGCGTTTAAAGGTATTAAGTTCTCTTAAACAGCCATCGGATAATCGCTTCATAATTGTTTAAACTACAACATCTCAAGCTAGACACCTAAAGACGGGAATGCATTGCACCATGGGCAGTTTACCCACAAGAAAATTTAAATTTTTTAAAACTATATTTAATATTAATTTTGCACTTTCTTTACATTTTTTAATTGTTCGTATTATTTATTTAAGGCAATTAGATAAACATGTAATAATTTAATATTATATTGATTTTGATTTTTATTTTTTCCAATTTTTTTTTGTATAGTTTGTAATAATGGGCATTGTTTAATTATCAGTGCGTGCAGTGTTGTAAAGTAAACAAGTAATAGAAATTGAGCAAAATAAATTAATTGCTTTTTGTGTAATTGAATTACCACATTAAATACTTTTATTTTCATGCAACTATAACTGAATTACCTTTATAAGTTATTATACTAATTTTTTAATTTCATTTAAAAAAAAAATTTCGAGCATACTCGTACAGTGCAGTTATTAGACAAGTGAGCGTAGCGAATGAGTCTTACAATATAAGTTGAATGCGTCTTCGTTGTGATTGTAGGTAAAATGTCGTTTGTCCGATGCCATACGGTCAAACAGATTGAATCAAAATTTTTAACAGACATCCGTGATCAGTTTACTGAGAACTGCTAACAAAATGAACTAATCTGTTACGATTTAACCTACAAGAAATAACAAATTGAAAAATAGACTGAAAATGTGTAGGATTTAATTTAACGTCAATGCTTTGTTCTTTAAGAAATGATTTGTATTGAATATTTTTTTAATGGCAGTTGGTGAAAAATTTTACCGAATCTTGCACGTTCAAGGAAACCAAAAATTCTGCTCGGAGATTGAGTAAACCTTGCAATCTTTATTCGTTTTTCGTACTGGCTAGTGGCTATGTTTACCTTAGTCACCGATAGTACTGTGTATCCATTTCAAAACATGTTCTATAATTTTTTAATGCAATCCTGAAATAAAAACTATGACCCAACCGTTGTTTGAACCCAGGTCTCTTACATTCCGGGTATACAGGCGCCTTATAGCCAACTAGACTTGGAAAACTCAAAAGTTGTTGTCAGACGAGTGAGCGAGTCATGTGTTGAGTACACGGGAACATTTTTTGCATTTGAGGTGCAAGGTTTTGAGTTTAGTTGGCATAAGGGCGCGTCAACTGCAAGGCCATTCTGGCCTATGATAGGCTATGAATAAAATACCCATGCTGTCTAGATGAACAGCCTTAGGTAGGGGGAGAAAAGGGTCTTGAAGTGTCTAATCCAAAACCCGAAACATGACAGATTCGATGTGCGGGTACCTTTTTTGACGTTCACTTCTGCCCCCAAATACCCGACCCGACTCCAAATTTCGGGTATCCGCACACCAGTGGTATATTTTAATTTTATAACAAAGCATTCTTACAGCGTTTGATGTTGAGTTGGGGGACATGTACAACAAATTTCGTATTTTCATTACAAGCGTATCTCGCTTTGTTTTTTATATGCCCTAAAATTTGTTGACAGCCCATACCTACAGAGGCTACAGCCTGCAAGGATCGGCTATAATATTTCTTCATTTCATTCTTTAATTAACGTCTATCTAGCTTAACCCATAATAAGCCTTCATCTAAATTATTCACTTTACTATTGATATCATTAGCTTTTGACATGAATGAGCCATATGAGAGTGTTTTTTACTGCTTGAATATCACATGCAGCATTTTCTTTCTGCATTTAGTCTATTTATTTATTAGTTAGTTACTATATCGGCCTACATTTATTTAAAAGTGAATTTTACTTTTTGAAACTTGGACGGGCATAAGTATCAATTATATAGGTGATTGTAGATTAATCGGTCAATCCACCCCCACCCTTTTAGTAAATACTTATGACCGTTCCAAAGTTCCAAAAGTGGAATGCATATTTAAATTAATGTAGGCCAATATAGTTACTAACTAATAAATAAATGGACTAAGCGCAAACATAAACTATTGCATGTGATATTCAAAGGGTAAAAAAGCCTCTCAATATGGCTCATTCATGTCCAATGTCTGTATAATTAATTCTTATGGTAACAACTACCCTATACATTTGTTTATTTTTCAACTGATCTTAAGCCTTCATCCTAAATAATTTTACATAATAATACATAACTAGGAAAACGCTAAAGTCGTTGTTAGACGAGTAAGCGAGCCAAGTGTTGAGTACCCGGTAACTTTCCTTACCTCCCTCTACCTACCGGCTGGATCCAGCATGGTTCTTTCCTCTCTAGCCTATCATATGGTAGAGTGGCCTTTCAGTTGACGCGCCCTTATACAAACAAAACTCAAAATCCTATCATTTATACTTTATAAATCAATCAACTTAATGCAAATGTTTCCGGGTACTCAACACATGACTCGCTCACTCGTCTAACTTCGACTTTGGCGTTTCCCTAAAATAATGTAACAACGTTTCGAACTCAAACAATCGAAAGTAAAAGTAATTTTGACTTATTGTTTGTGTGAGTGGTTAGATGGAACGAGAGGTTTCCGCTGTCTCCGGGTGCATGTATGTCTTGGCCAACATGACCACAATAAATTAATAGCAAAATTATTTTCCGTTCGTCATGCTGTCAGTAATTGCATTTTTAAGAAATTTCATGAACTATCATCAAAAGTTATAAATTACTTCATAAAGTTACTATAGACAATAACTCAATTTCTTTGGCAATAAAGGAACTGTAACTGTAAATAAATTTATTTACAAAAGGAGCTTTCACTTTGCAACATAGATCCTGTGTAATTGTAGTACACTTGGCACTAAGTTGAAATCAACGGAGGAAAAATGATTTTTTCAAACCTGTTGCCAAGGATTGTTGCATATTGTTGGAAACCGTGGACAATGTGTCCATGGTGTGTCGAGGAGCTGGTGAACTACATGCTGAGATGGCAATGACAGTGAAGACATAACAGCTAGTGTATGGCTCATCCATCCATGGTGTGTCGAGGAGCTGGTGAACTACATGCTGAGATGGCAATGACAGTGAAGACATAACAGCTAGTGTATGGCTCATCCATCCATGGTGTGTCGAGGAGCTGGTGAACTACATGCTGAGATGGCAATGACAGTGAAGACATAACAGCTAGTGTAGTGCCTCCATCCAGGGGTCGAGAATGTGACAACTAGGAATCATATGAATGAACATACAACTATGTATGGTCTACCACTCATGGCTGTGTTGAGGAGTCGCATTTGATTACTCTGAGAAATCAGTAATAAAGCTAGTGGGTTACTCAATACAGGTTTTTGAGACTTCATGTAATTTCTAGATGAATACAGTGAGACATTAAAGTCTTAATTATTGGTTTCATATCATCATTTGTCAGAGTTGTAAATACATTGCTATATGCATGAATTGAGATAATAGTTAGTGTATTTCATCATCATGTTTTTCAATGCATAACTACATGCTGATGGCATACAGTCATAACGAGTTGGTTCATCCATCCAGGTGGTCGAGACTGCATGGTGAACTACAGCTGAATGCAATGCAGTGAAACTCAGCTAGTGAGGTTCATCCATCCATGGTGTGTCGAGGAGCTGGTGAACTACATGCTGAGATGGCAATGACAGTGAAGACATAACAGCTAATGTATGGCTCATCCAAGGCGGCCGAGAAATGACTGACAACTAGGAATCATTAAAATAATAAATACATAAATTTATTCGTATTTAGAGTCTACCCACTCTGGCCTACAGGGTTGGCTTGGTCGCTTTGATTTACTTTCCCCCACTGGAAATCAGTTATATAACTGAGTGGGTTGACTCTAAAAATACAGTTTTTTTTTTAAATTTTAATTATTAATTTTTTTAAATTAATTAATTTTTTTTTTTTTTTAAATATTTATTTATTTATTTATTTTTTTTTTTATTTATTTATTTATTTATTTATTTATTTATTTTAATGTACTAACACAGTTTGTCGATGTTTGTTTAGTACAGTCAACGAGTGTCGCGGTATATGAACCACGTGCGACTCCTCTTTGAGCTCAGCTGTACGGACGAGATGTTCCCCGACCCTGCAGGTAGGCCTATGCTGGAACTCAGGCGAGTGAGCCCAACAATCACGCCAACCTTATAGCCACTATATTATTTTCACTTGTGTTAATGTGTGTTTTAATTAATTTAACTAACACGTATTTTTAAACTTGTTGATTTGTAGTAAGAATAATTCATATTTCTTGTTCATTAGCTATTTCATGTGACTTATACTTTGTTTTTTACAGTTGCTGAATTGAAGAAAAATGAGAAGGTGAGGCGAAAAGGGCCTTTTCTATCTTTTAGTAGAGGTCAAATGTACAAAAATAATTGCTCAGGTTCGATTTACATACCGAAATTCATTTCTTGTTTTACTATAGTTTGTGTTGGATAGTTGGTAATCCAGATAATCTTATTTTTTCGCCGCCATGTTGGAAAAATGGTCGTCAATCAGCGGATTAGAAAACAAAAACGTTGTAGCGCACGAACGAACAAAGGGAAAATTATGAAATAAATGTTTACAATTTAAAAAAATATATTTATTCTCTGATAAACAACTGCATCCTTAAAAGCTAAAATTTAAAATCTTTTTGGTGAATGTTGTGGTTTAGTGGTCTAAAAGCGTTCTAGAATAATAAATCCTCGCAATCCGCATTACACCTAGAGCTCATACATCAGTGTTAATATTTCTCGATTTGTCAGTCGGGAAACACTCCCGTAGGTGTAATTGTTCTACAATTCAGAAATTACAAAATTCCACCCCAACCGGGAATCGCCTGTCTGGAATGCGGGAGTTCGTTGTTTCTATTCCCGGTTGGGGTGGACTTTTATAATTTCTGAATTGTAGTAAATAATAGTCTAAATATCTTACAAGTGTTTCACCAATGGACATGGGTGAACAATATTTATGTCCGGAAGAGTGTCAAAACTTTTTTTAAATAATTTTTGCTTGTTTTTTGTAGTGTATGATCGGCTGCATTGCTAAGAAAGTGGTAAAAAACAACCAACTTCCTAATAACATATCCCCAGAACTAACCAACTGCATCAAACAAAGTGAGTATAGTTACTAATTAGTATCGTTATTAGTAAGGAGCGAAGCGCCCATACAACCACCAACTTTCTATAATGCAACAATTCAGAAGTTAAAAAGTTACCGTCTCGGTGGTCTAGTTGTCTGAAGGGTCTACCTGGAATGTTGTGGGAGACCCGGGTTTGAACCCCAGATTTTGTAATTTCTGAATTGTAATATAATAATCATCCATACTCATTTCCAACAATGTCGGGTTGAGTGGTGTTCTTCCCACCGATATCTAGGGCACGAAACAGTTTTGTGCCGAGTTGCCGGGCTCAGCGTTTCTTCATCATCATCTTCATCGTCATCTTCATCCTGTATCTACTTCTCCACCAATTTTCCCCACTCTTCCCTGTCCTCCCACAGCTTCAATTCAATCACCTGGTTCCACGATTCACCTTCAACGTCTCCTTCGATCAATCTTCCCCATCTTTCTCTCGGTCTTCCTACTTTTCTTTTACCTTCCTCTCCTGCTTCGAAGTCTCGTCTTGGGATCCTATCCATTTCCATCCTCTTCATGACCAAACCATCTAAAAGTTCCCTTTCTTATTTAAACCTTAATTTCTCCAGACCTAATTCCTTTCTTATAACGTCGCTTCTAATCCTGTCCAGTTTCGTAACTCCTTTGATACTTCTTAAAAACTTCATCTCTGCTGCTTCCAACTGACTCTCTTCCTTTGATCCAACTGTCCAAGTTACTGCACCGTAAGTAAGTATTGGTATGAAGTATGCTTTATAGAAAATAACTTTGCATCTCTGTGGAAACAGCTCGTTCCATAGCCGCTTTCGCACCAGTTGATAAAATCCTTCTGCTTTTTGTACCCTCGCTGTTACTTCTCTTTTTACTTTAGCATCTTTTGTCCAGCTACTTCCTAAGTACTTAAATTCTTCCTTTTCTTCTAATACTTTTCCACGAAGTCTTAATAAATATAAAAATTCCACCTACAGGCATTGGCGGAGCTACGGGTGGTGGTGGTTCGGGTGGTAGGGCTAGGGGCACTTTCCCCCTGCTTGCTTCCCCCCCCCCCCCACCCGGTGTCAAATGCCTACCGCATGCGTTATATTTCTTAAAATAAAATCATCAATCAAATTTTTATTTCTTACGATAACAACATTTATGTAGGTAAAACGTAACCTCTGAGTTGCCATTTTTTCAGTTAAAACATGACGAAATAACAGCTGTAGTAGGGTCAAGAAAAAAAATTGTCTTTGGCGAAAGGGCCTCCGGCGGCTGGGGCTTTGCTCCAGACCCGCGGCTACCCACTACCGCTTACCCCCCGGTATATTACCTTGAACCTCCTCTGCCCCCCCCCCTATTGTATTGTGTCTGTCGCCGCCACTGCCTATTGGAGTGTTTCCCGACTAACCAAATCGAGAAACACCTCCTTTCTGTCCGTACATTCGTATAACTGTACCTTTTATAGACCTTTAACGACCCGGCGCCCACACCAAACTGTCAAAGCAAGGCGTATTGATTAATTTTTGAATTTTCTTCGACGATCTGTTGATAAAGTAGCTACGCTCCCTCTTTCGGGGCTCGCTCGTACCCGGGTTTGTTTTCAATAAACCCACATCCACTTTGAAACACTTTTTTATCTCCAATTTTCAGGTTTGGACGGTTGTTTTCACACAATATTAACTTTATATGGAATTTGCGATCAGATAACATAACATAATTTCAGCTCCTATTCAAGCTTTGAAATTGATTGCAATAAACTGTTTGCTAAAAGTTACTGAAAAAAATATAAGCAATATTATGAAAATTTTCTCTGGGCGCCATACACACATTCAAACTAAACCAACCCCAACCACAACCTCATGTACAATCAGTAGAGGACTTTTCTTTTTTTCCTCTTTCAGTCCACTGACATGTACGTATGACATGTATGTACATGGTTGTTACAATACAACAAAATAATAACAATTACAGAAACAAAACACAAAATATGAATAACAATGCTAATGCATTTGTTGTCATAGAATAATAAATACAATAATATACAAACCAAGTTTAAGTATAGGTAACATGAAAATACATTTTTTATATCGAACGTTAATGATTAATAATTTTATTTTTTATTTCGTGGGAGATAGTAATTGTAGGCTGAAGTATTTTTCATTTATATAGATTTCTAAACAAAGCCAAAGTGAAGGGAAAAAGTGGCGTGAAAGAAGTGTGAAAACAAGAAGTTGAATTGTGAAAAGAATATCATAGGAATTCTTCAAAGTGATCCAGAATAAACCCTTGCGTTCTGCAACAAACCTGGTTATCTAGATCTCTCACGGGCCGACTGTTATTTGGAAGCAGAGGTGGTCAGTTGTAACAAAAATTTAGGCGGTTGAGACTTTGGGAAGTTGAGAATTCGGTCAGTTGAAACGTAACCTACTCGTATAGTATGGCGCGATAGGCAACTGGCTATTAAACTAATATTTGAAATTCTTAATACTTATACAATATTTTGAATAATTTTCGAAGCCACGCGATACCGTCATTTATATTGCTTCCAGACCTGGGGACCAAAGACATGTGCATAGCTGGCCAGAATCTGCTGACTCATTGCCTCCCTCTCTCGAATGTGACATCGGTGAATTGGATCACGAGAAACACGTTAGCAACAGAGACACCATTCCCGATCTACCCGGCCAAGGGTTCGATGAAGAGCCAGTCAACAACAGTCTCAATGACGTCGCCAGACGATTTCTCAACTGAAGGTTGATATCGATGATACATCATAGATGACTGATGATAGATTATCGATGATGAACTTTAAATAAGATGTGATGGACCCACCGCCTGAGTAGGGCACGGTTACAACACCTTTACGGTTATGTAATCGGGTTATAATAATATGATGGGGAATTTCTTTGTAAATAAGATTTTGCCCATATCAGTTCATAATTATTTTTTTTTAAACTTCAGTTTTCAAACTGAATTTATGAAATTTTGTCTAAAATAGTTTATACGCTTACAAATTCATTTTAAAATTCTGTTGAAAGTATTTTAATAAATTATTATTACCTTCAGTTTCCACACTTCAGTTTAAGTTCCACGAGCACCTTTCAGTTATGTTTTGACTTCTTTTTCATCGTTTATTTTATGCTTTCGTCTGACACGGGATAGAATTTGGCCCAGACCATGGCTATGCTACATTCTCTGCACTCCTGAGTGCCTGATACAAGCTGCTCAAGCTACGTAGTCCCCCGTCTGGGCACGGGATAGAATTTGGCCCAGACCATGGCTATGCTGATCGTGAAAGGCGAGAAAAGACGCAAAGTCCATCTCGCATACATCAGCTAGTACCGGTAAGTAGCGGAGTAAATTACTCCCCGAAACAAGAGACGAGCTCTGGCAGTGCCGCAGTCGTCGTCCGCCGCCGCCGACAATGACAATGCGAACGATGACAAAGACGATGACGACCACGATGTGAGAACACCCCCTTACTCCTCTTAGCCTCTCCTCCCCATATCCTATAGAGTGGCGCATATGACCAAGCGATTGACGCGCCCTTTAACTTAAAGACTCCCCAAAAAATCACTTTAGGCACTGAGAGTCTACCGCTGAGCATATGTCGACCGTGGCAATGTTTCACATGATCTTTGTCTTTATGTTACTAGGCTGCTTCGCGAACGCTTTTTCTAGTCTCGTTGATGGATGAGCTTTTTTGTAAGTTGTTAGTATGTGTGGAATCTCTTTACTTCTTCAAGTGCTTTTTGAACGCATTGTAGGTGATTGTTGTCAAGTTTCTATTGTTAGATGAGAGAAGCGAAGACTTCAATTTCACTGACCCTCCAAAAAAATTAGCCCGGATGTTTTTTTTTTCTGTTTGCGCTCTACCGGGCAAACGGCATAATATGCGATCTTAAAGAAAATTGGAGGGGACCTTCGAAATCTCTGAACTTAGACTTGACACGTTTTTGGATACAATCGAAGAAATATTTCTCATGAATATCGTACTTTTACGATTTTTTCGATTTTTAGTGCGATATTTTCGTAGCTTTTGAGCCGATTCTGACCAAACGGGTGGGGCTACAACGTTCATATTTTACATGGACATTAAGGTTATGGTGATGAAGTACCGTTTGAAAGAAAAAGTTGGAAAAGTTAGCCAGAATCTATAGAAATAAAGGCTTAAATATAAGTTTTTTTACGGTATATAATAACAATTAACAAGTGACAATAGAAACTTGACAACAATCACCTACCGGGCTACAATGCGTTCAAAAAGCACTTGCAAAATTAAAGAGATCCCACGCAAACTAAAAACTTACGAAAAACGGCCTAGTTATTATATACATATATGTATATATATATAGAAGTAAGATCATTTCGCCTGTTGACGAGCGTCAAGCCAACGATTTTCCCGGTTATAAATCACACAAGTGGTCTCAATTCTAATGAGGTATGTATGCTACCTATGCCCTAATAGCTGGCTTTTCTTAGCGTTAGTAGCTTGGTCTAATGTAAGTCACCGCAAATAGCCTACCGGTTCATATTGTCTAGAAAATTGTCTGGAATGTTGTAGGACTTATTGGTAGTTTATCATTTCACAAGTTTAATGGCTACACAATCATAGAATATGCCTACTAAAGCCTACTGTTTTAACCTGATTGCAAGTCGGTACTTTTTCGGTTGGGGCCCTTCAACTATTCAACAAGTTATTTTTCGTGTACTAATCCCGCCACGGTGCTTCGCGTTTACCCCCCACCCCCTTTACCTGCTATAATTTTTACTTCAATTCAATCGACACCTTCCGCGTTTGGCCGTGAATAGGTGAGTTATTCACTACCTTACACTAAGGCGAAGCTCTGGTCGTCGTCGGGACCCCTTCCCTTTGACTACCTCCCCGACGGCGACACAAAGACAAACGGATGGATGATGACACAGACGGAGACGAGCAACGTGGTGAACCCCTGCCCATCCATATATGCTTTGGCTGTTTGGACCAGTCATCAGCTCTGTGCACCCCTTGTCCCCCCGCGACATCCCTTACGCCCTCCTTTCGTCTCGATTACCAACTTGCTAAATTGGACGTATAATCATATCCAATAAAATATCTTTTTTACTGACAAGTATGTTGTGGAGGGGGGGGGGCGAAGCGCCGTGCGAGGTTTAATGGTTAGTAAATAGTTGAAGGGCCCCAAACCGAAAGAGTACCTGCAAGTCTAGGCCTACATTTTTAGAAATTTTGCTTCAATTAAATCTAAAAATGCTAGGCCTACATCCGATGCCGAAGTGAACGTATTGGGCAAGTGTTTAAATCCACTCTAAATTCGATTCATACCTTACTTTTACACCATTTTTGGGGGACTATTTTCATTAGCTAAATAAATAAATAAATCCGTATTTAGAGTCTAGCCACTCAGTCACTTGAATGTGGTTCTGTGGTATTTGGGGGATTAAACCAAATAGGCCTAACACATCTATTTGCTTTTTTGGTAGGTCGAAATATCCCAAATAAACCCCACTTCTGCACACCACTAGCAAGGGGTCCTCCAAAAGCATTTCCTTAGAAGTAAACTATGGAATCAATTGCAATCTCACAACCTTATACACGTCAACGTATTTCTGCTTAGTAACCATGGAATGGAAAGCGTAAATAAGACCAAAATTGTCAAAGTTGGTGAAAAAATAGAAGACAAATACCCAGCTATCAAGTCTTCACCAATATTCTACATTTGGCCCAAGAACACTCAAGGTTAAAATAAAAATATGAAAAAATCATACACAAGATTTTGAATGTGGCCAAAAAATAGATGCTACAAAACGCCAGAGTACGTATTTCTATCAATAAGACATCTCATAAATCATTATATGCGATTATTATGTGGAGTCCAAATCACGTAATCGATATAAAACCAGTTGAATACTTTCAATACAAATGCGCAAATTTGTTTTACTACAAAATAATGTAAATTTTTTCCTTGCTCAATGTATTAATCCTTTTCAAAATTAATACGTAAAACTATCAACAATTCCGCATCATTTGTAAAATGCAAACATTTTACAGTTGATTCACTACTTGTGTGCACTTATTTCCCATCAAAGCTGTGAGTCGTCCGCGATGATTAGGGCGCTATTCCGAAGCGTGGGGCGCTACGAGGACGTGGGTTCGATTCCCGAATAAGGCATGGGTTTTTGTAATCGTCCTTCAACTTTATTTATCACCCCTCATCGTCTCCAATAGCCTTGGTGCATTGAAAGATACGTAAAACAACAACAATCACCATCATCAAAGCCGTGGGAAATGTGCCATTTAATTTGATGGGAGATGTACGCATTTGAAATCCTAATCTCAACGTTTGATCTCGCTTCCAAGATCGCATCGGAGATAGACGCGTGCGCGGGAAAACATCTAGATGAAGGAACGTTCTATTTCCTAATTTACTTCATAATTCAAATTTAATAAAACATACTTGTGTTCGGACATTATAGATATGACACACACACATCACCATGCATAATGATACAACGTTGCCCTGAATAATGCAACTCAGACCCAAAGCAATAAATGATTGAAAGGTCAAATATTTGAAATTTTGGATGCTGCTAGATGAGCGTAGGTGGGGGGAGGGAGGGAGCATCTTATAACCAACGGTTTTTATGTAACAGACAGCATCAAATTGGTCATTGTTGAGAGTTTGTTCCTTGAGTGAAGACGTGTGCCCAACATCTCCTCATCTGAGCTGCCTAGGTCTGGAGCTCTCTGTCATCTCCCGTGCAATATCTTACTGAAGGTGAGTGCAGCTTGAGCTATGTGGTTTATTATTTACCGACAGTGTTGGCTCGAGCGCTTAACTCTTGACTCTGATCCCGGGTAGCCCGGGTTCGAATCCCGTTGTAACTGGCAATCCTGACTGAGAGGTTATTACTAGCTTCTCCTCAGTCTTAAATGTGAATGCAAGGGATTGAATAAGTCCTCTTAAACCGCCCTCGGACATACCTTCACAATATTTCTATTCATTCACATGGCTAAGTTGCACATTGAAGAGGGACATTACCAAGTTTGCACCCTCTTTAAAAACACGTTGAATTCCAGCTGTAATTTTATTATTATTTGCGTGTTCGTCTACGCTCATACTTACCATGGTCCCAGGCGCGTAGGAACGTTGTGAAAGTTGAGGGGGGTGGGGGGGGGGGGGAAATCCACTAGAAAATTTGTGGGCGGCAGCTAAGCCCTGGGGCGAAGGCCCAGCCGCCGGAGGCCCACAGGCGAATTTTTTTTCACCATAATACATTTATTTCGTCATGTTTTAACTGCACTCGGGCTCTACAAACGATGTTTTAATGCAACTACTGTGATCTAAATACGAAAAAAATTAACGTGCAGTAGCCCATTTTAGTAAATTTCAACCTAATTTTTTATGTAATGACGAAAAATACTGGCAAACATATTCGTTTTACCAAGGTTACTGTTGATTTGTATAAGTGTAAGTGCATTATTTACTACAGAAATTCTGGGATTGATATTTAACTCACGCTAGTTTTGCCCCCCCTGCCCCCCCCCCCCCCCCCGGTTCCCACGCCACAGAGCGGACTGCCGATACTTGGTACGACGATACTGTACTAGGCCAATATGTTTTTTTTAGGTTTGCCTTTGGTTGGTGGCCTAAAGCGTGGTATGGGCTAGGCCTGTCCAAAGTAGGCTTTTTGCTGTCGTCAACGCCGATTGACAAGACTAGCCTGCCGAGGCCTACTATGGAACTAACCTTCCCAACCCAATAGAAAACTAGCCTTATTATTGACTTTACATTTAAGAGGGAATGGGGACACATTTGGCTGTTAGCAAATAGCTGTTCGCTCGGCCAAGATGCATCTGACGTATATGAAACTTTGCAAAGTTGTCAATGAAGCATACATGGACGGCCATGTGGTCATAGATTTTCAAAATTTTGCCTTAATCAGCCAGAAAAAAATCACGAATAAAGTCATTTTTAGAGATTTTAACAAAATCAAAATTCGTGAAAACTAATTTATTTTTTATAAATTATTTTAAAACAAAATTTGGAAATGTGTTACTGCAGCGCCCTATATTTTCACATACGTGACATATGTTCAAAATTTCAGACACCTGTGGTGTCAGTCGGCCAAGCGAACAGCAATTTGCCTAAAACGCATTAATGAGCAAAGCGAAGACTTCAATTTCACTCACCCCTAAAAAATTTGTCTCGTTTTTTTTTGGCGCTCTACCGGCCAAACGGATAATGCGATCTTGATGAAAATTTGAGGGGACCTTCGAAATCTCTGAACTTAGACTTGGCACGTTTTTTGGTACAATCGATTAAATATTTCTTACGAAAATCGTACTTTTACGATTTTTTTCGACTTTTAATGAGATATTTTAGTGATATTTGGCAAACGGCTACTCCGATGTTGATGAAACTTTATAGGAAAGTTCAAAATCACTGAAATTATTTATGTTATGAGTTGAGAGACATTTGAAGAAATATTTTGCATAGAAATCGTACCATTACGATTTTTTTCAAAAGCTCATGCATTGACGCGACTGGAAAAACCGTTAGCGAAGCGGCCTAGTTATTTCTAATTCGCAGTTAAATAATCTTTACAATCACAATAAAAACTAACGTGGTTACTGCGGCCTACTGGTGTACAAAGTTATGGTGTTTTGAATTCCCGCGCTGATGGGCCGTGACGTTAGCCTGAGTGGAATAAATAGTTCTTCGCTGCATACTTACCGCAGGCCGCCTTGTAGTTGTCACTCTTATTTATAACGATTATTAGACCTGGCCTAAGTAGTCAATAAGAATGACTTCATATAGTTTTGACAAGGCTGACTCTTTAACCATGTTTCATGTAAAGGCCCTTGTGGTTATCTTTATAAAGTGGTTTTTCTCTGGCCATGGGGAGCTGTCTGCTCGCTGCTCTTGAGTTGCACCAAATGCGCCCTACTAACAATGACGTCACACTACTTTCACAGCTTCTCGAGTGTTGTCCTTTGTTTTGGTGGGAAGCCAGATACAAATATCCAACATTAATTAATATTGGCAATAGTTTTAGAATGAAGGTTAGTTCCCTATATGGTTGTATTAGAAATTATAATGTGTTTATTGTTTAAGGACAGCAACATATTTGTCAACAATATTTTACTATGTACTCGTCAAAACGCCGCTTCGAAAACATTTTTTTCCAGTCGCGTTGATGGATGAGCGATTTTGGTTGAATATTATTACATAAAGTATATATATTTTTTTAAAGTAAATATTCAATATTACGTTTAATATTTTCTCCAATAATTTCAGGTTAAGGGTGACACACTGACAACCTTTCTTATTGACTTCACACAGATAAAGTGAAGATTTTTAGAATAACGGTTATTTCTACATTTAAACTATTATTCAAAGAAGGAAAACTATAGTGATTTATACACATTACGTTGGTAAAGATTTTTAAAGGGGTATTCAGCCGATCAATAAAAAAACATTCAGGCTAACGAGTTATAAATTTGCAGAGTAAGTAAAAAACAGTATTGATTCATTCTAGACCAGAAGAAAATGGTATTACTTGGTTATTTTCGAGGTAAGTGCAATCGACAATAATCTTATATAAAAAATAACAAAGAAGGGATCTGTTTGCCCCTTGACCTTGGAGGTTTTTGGTCAACAAAACTGTTGGCTCTTAAGTTATTGACGTATTTGACAACCTTTTCTGTAAATGCACTATTAACTGTTTTAGTTCTTTGGACAAGTGATATGGTCAAATTAAGCTGATTTACAAGAAGTGGGGTTATGCATATTTTAGCTGGTTCACCAATGAAGAAAGAAAAAGTTGTCACATTTGGCACTTTTCTTCTGTTGATCGCCCCTACAATTTGTAGAAACATATAATTTGAATGGTAAAGCTTGACTTTTACCCCCCAAAATATATTTTATCACATTTATTTATTTATTATAATGCAAATTACAAAAGAGTACAAATACTCCACAAGTGCAAATCATAACATAGCCTAATGGATAGAAAACTTTTTTCACTGGATGAGATATAAAAGCATAAAAGCAAAATAATTCTCTAAAACTAGGAAAACGCTTAAGTCCCGCCGCGTTGTTGGATGAGTGTAATTGGTGCATTGAGCTGCCATGTGTTATTGCGGATTTTCTGTTGTTCTGTGAAAAAATCATATCTAAGTTGAATTTTTTTTAAATTAACTTAGAATTAAATAAAAAAATAACTTAAATTTTTAAATTTTTAATCAATCTTAATTTTTTTTTAAAAAGGAAAAAATCGTAAAATTGCAATTTTCATAAGAAATAATTATTTGATAGCGCTCATATTTCACACGAATATATAAATTCATAAAATTAAGGTTCTATAAAAAAATCATTACGATCGGATAAAGCATGTAGGGGCTATTAGCCAAAGAAATTTAAAAAATCGAAAAAAGTCGTAAAATTGCGATTTTTTAAAGACATTTATTTTTCGATAATGCTCAAATTTCACACGAATATATCAATTCATAAAATAAAGGTTCTGTGAAAAAATTATTACAATCGGACAGAGCATGTAGGTCTTATAAATCGAAGAATTTTGTTAAAAATCGAAAAAATCGTAAAATTGCGATTTTCATAAGAAATAATTTTCCGATTGCTCTAAAAAACGTAGCAGTTCTAATTTCAAAGATTTCGACGGCCTTCATAAAATTTCATCGCAATCGGAGTATCGGTTTAGCCGGAATCGTGTGGGCAAACAGACAAAAATACAAAAAAAAGAAAGAAAGAAAAAAAAACATTCCGGAATTTTTTCTCCAGTGTAGTAGAATGGAATCTTCGCTTCGCTCATCCAATTACCATTCCAAAATTATATCATGCGAATGTGTTTTACATGATTTTTTTATTGCTTTCAAATTTTGTACTTTTTTTAAATTGCGTTAAAAAAAAAACGCTTTTCATCTGCTGTTTTGTTGTCCCATATATAATAATAATATGTACAAGCTAGAGCATCGTACTAAAATGGCTTTTAAGAAAATCGTGTCTTGAAACTGCTCAAATGCACATGATTACCTATCACATAACAGCACAGATAGGCCAATGACGGCTTATGGACATGTACCTTCATGGTTGAGCAATGATTCTCCTAATTAGCCAAGATAACAACTACTATAAAATAAGTAATGCGCATCAATCACCAGAAAATTGAAATATTGCTCTTCTTAACCATGCATTACTTGCGCGTTTTATTTAAAGGGGTATTCAACCGCTAAACTCAAAAAATATTTTTCATTCAGGCTAGCTAGTTATGATTTTAGAAACTAACAGAAAAATTATTGGGTCCACCATTGGCTCCCAAAAAATTGTCAAACATGACATTCTTCGAGCTAGGTCCCATCGGCAAAAATCTCCCATAAGAAATAACATGGGGAAGATCTTTATACCCGGTGACCTTGGAGGATTTTGATTCAAAAAAATATTGACCATTATTTGACGTACTCGACAGCCTTTTCTGAAAATCCTCTTTATTTTGTTTTGTAATTTGGGCAAGTGGTTCAGTCAAAATATGCAGTTACCAAGAAGGGGTGTGCTTTTGGAATGCATATTTTTGCGTGTTTGAGAGTATATTTGTGCCCAGTTTCAAGACACGATGTTACAAATGGACATTTTAGATTGGTACGATGCTCAAGTATCTATGTGGAACAAAAAGGATGCAAGTTAATGGCGATTTAAGAAATTTTCCAAAATGCCAATTTTGGCTATTTTCTGGATTAAAAAATTGAAAAATTGATATAAAATCTCGGTTACAAGATATAATTTTTTAAACGGTCATTTAAGTGTAATATTATGCTATAGATTATGTGGTTAAAAATATTTTTTGGGGTTTAGTAGCCCCTTTAACGCAGTACTCGCGTGGGGTATATAACTATACAATTTAAAAGAAACTGTATTTTTTAGTTGTGATGTTGATTGTATGTAGGGTTCACATATTATTTTTACTTTATTGGAATGTACTAACTACTGTTTTAATATAGAAACCCTTTATTGTGATTGTAAATGAAATTTATATTTTATTGAAACCTAACACAATACACTAGGAAATTATATAGTTGGTCCTTCTATTGAAAAATATTTAATTTCCTTAGTAGAATAAGTTTGTTGATTTTTTTTCATTTGAATTTGTTGATGTATTATCTTGTACTTTATACAGGTAAAATCAAATTTCTTTACCATTATCATTATTTTATTTTTTTACTAAACCAAACGTATATAGTTTTAACTGCTTGTTTTTTTGCTTGCTTGTGCTTGTGTTGTAAAAAATGAAAGTTTGAGTAACTGGATAATTCATAAAAGGAGAGTGCTTAAGTAAAACACTACTGAGAAACATAATATTTTGTAGCTCTGGGGTAAAATACCCCACGCGAGTAATCGTTATGTTTTTAGGTTGTGGTCTACAATCGGCATAATTTGGTGTCATCTACCTATTGACTTGACGGATGGTATCTTCCAGCCTGCGCGACACCTGGGGTCAAAGAGGAAGATTTACTATAACCAACACAATAGACAGCTCGTCAGAAGTCTGGGGAACATACATACTTTTCCTGCGACAAGGACGAAGGTAATTCAACTTGACAAACTAACTTCTATTTCCACAAACACAATTCTAACAATGCGTGCATCGTTCCATAAATTCGAAGGTTACAGGCGCCCAATACGAATTAAAAGTGACAATATCGTGAATTGTAGTATTGTACCCGACATGACGTCTTCAGAATCCAATGCGAGGCAAAACAAAGGCTGCGAGAAAACGACTGAAACTAAAAAAGCCAACAGTCTGATAGAAGATCATGACGTGGTTCTTGTTGAGATTGGTGATGATGAAGAAACCAATCGATCAAGTATTGACTTGGACAACACCGAGCCCAAGAACTACGAGGTCGTTGTCTTTAGTGAATACGGCGTCTTGGTTCTTAAACCGTGTGAATCACACGACAACAAGTTGATGCTAGATGAGGTATCGACTTTTCTTCCAACCTCTCTGAATGTTAAATGTCACTTGGCTGCGGTTTTAAAAGCAAATCGTGCCCATGCTTCGGGGCCAGGGAAGGTGGTTGTGATGCTTGGGAAGAAACAACCAGACAATGATGATCACAACTATTCGAATACACTCTCATATTACGATCTGGTGGTGAAGCCTTGTGAATCTCAAGGAAGAAGGGTTGGGATTAATGGTTGGAAACATGGAGAATTTGACGACAGGGATAGGTATCCTAGATTTTTACAACTGCTTGATGAATCAAATGAGCCCAACCCGAGATGAAAGAAATCAAGAATAAACAGGGCATAGCTCTCTTTGTATTCCGTGAAGAGTTTCGCCTGTTAAATTGAATCAAATATGAGCCAAAACAAAACCCTGCCAGGCAAGATGAAAGAAAATCACAGACATTTGTCAAATCAGTTGAAGAAAATGCCTTACAGTTTGGCTCCCATTCCGGAAAGAAAACCGATTGAAATCCGGCCAAAAATCGCAAACCCGAGTGAAATAGCCGAATCAAATACGGGCCAAAACAAAACTCTGCCAGGCAAAAAGATTACGGAAAATCAAGAAAATATTTACAATCATTCGGAGAAAAAGTCCAATAAAAAACCGCCCGTTCGGAAAAGAAAACTAATTGAAATCCGGCCAAAAACGAAAATTTTGAATCAGAATGACGAACCAAGTTCCGGTGCTCTCAATAAATCTGACACAATGAATAGAAGTTTGGATTCACCTCTTGCATGTCGTACAAATATAGAATCACCAAACTGTCTCAAGAAAACTCCTGTGCATGGAGAAGTTGAGGGCTTTACTGATACCGCACAAGGCTCTTCTAACGACTCAAACAATGACAATCTGGTATCCTGAACATTCAGCTTCACTATCCCGTCATCAGTTCACAGTTAGCGATGATTTTGCCTATCATTGGGCGGATTAGATGCATTGGCTACACTCTTAAACAACGCATCTGCCAAGCAACATGAAGCTACGCCCGACAACAAAGAGTCTACGGCATCGGAGACGGCAAACAATTTACCAGCGGCACATGACGACAAATTTGATCTCCCTTCCAGTAAGACACTTGGTACTCTGGTTTCCTCTAAGAACATTTTAAAACCACATTCTGGGCTTATGCCTACGTGCAGTGTGCTACTTCCACTCAACACCAGTGGAGAGCCGACCAACAAGTACCGGTATATAACCATGCGTGATATGTCTGTACCCTTCTCTGATGAGGCATCACGCACTGGTTGGCTCAAGGTGCCTGATTGTGTGACGAGCATCAGTTGGCTGCGAGATTATGAGTGGATAACTCCAGGTGATGAGACATTACCCGTTCTCGATGACATCACGTTTTTCTAGAACTTGCCACATATTACGAGAAAAATGATTTTTCCGAAGAAAATATTGTATGTGTGCTAGATCTCAAAACTTCTTTTAAATATCATGGTGAAAAGGTGAAAATGTTCGTAATATTATATTTGACAAGTTATTTTTGAACGGAGATAATTTCTCAGGAACGAATAATCTAACATTGTTTCAAGTTACAGTTTGTTTCAATCAAAAGTACTGCTGTGTCAAATCAGAAATATAAGATAGTAGACATCACGTTTTTTCTAGAACTTGTCACATTTGAGAGAAATGAAGTTTCCGAAGAAAATATTATATGTGTGCCAGATCGCAACACTCCTTTTAAATATCATGGTGAAAGGGTGAAAATGTTCGTAATATTATATTTGACAACTATTTTTGAACAGAGAGGATTTCTCAGGAACGAATAATCTTACATTGTTTCAAGTGACAGTTTGTTTCAATCAACAGTACTGCTGTGTCCAATCAGAAATATAAGATAGAAGTATGTTTAAGATGGTGTGGTTCGAAGCAACAAGTAGTGAGGACAAGCACAGAGGTTCGTGATGGCAGTAGCATGTGAGTCAAATGTTTAGTTAGGTGAAAGTATATGCATGTAAGTTAAAGTTACTAGATCTTAAGGAAGTTTCTGGCAATTTAAGTTGTATTAGTGCTCAATTCTAGGGAATTGTGTAATTTGTCCATTCAAATTAAATCCTTTCTCATGGGATACAACTGACGATCAATTCCAGGCTGTTTGTATATTCGTCACGGTGGGCTAGTTGGTAAGGCATGACTAATGTATAATTAATAAAAACAATCGAATGGATTATTTAATTATAATAATAATTAATAATAATAATATTACTTAAAGGTAATCTTAAACAAAATAATAATGTTGTATAAAAAATGGAAGTAACTGGACGTAAGTGTAATCAGATGTAGTCGGGTTTAAAATGATAATGCACCATTAAATTAATAAAATTATATATTAAAATAATTAATAATAAATACATAGTGTGTAATAATAAAATAGTATTAAGTATAATAATATATTAATAATAATACATAATATTAATATTTAATACAATTCAGAAATTACAAAATCCATCCCGATCGGGGTTCGAACCTGAGTCTCCCACATTCCAGGCTGTCTAGTTACCGTCACGGTGGTCTAGTTGGCTAAGGCGCCCGCCTGGAATGTGGGATACTCGGGTTCAAACGCCGATCGGGATGGATTTTTTAATTTCTGAATTGTATTAAATATTACTTAAAGGAAGTCTTAAACAAAATTAATCAAGTTTGCTATAAAAATATGAGAACGTAACGGAAGCAAGTGAATGTCAGATGATATTGATGCATTAGTTAATAAGCCCATTAAATTTATAAGAAATGTATATGTTGAAAATTATGTATATATACACTACATGTGTGTGTGTATATACTACATGTGTTAAGTGAAATCAGTGTGGCTAGCTAGGCATAGCAACATTTTTTTACTTTTACCGAACGGTGAAGAGCTAACACAAAATAAAACTGTGAAATATAGATATGTACCCATCGTTTGGCTATCAACTCATGAGTCACAAACCAGTGAACTTATTTAGTTTCTGGCAACAGTTGTTACCTGATTAAGATTGGTTCCTGTTTCATTGAACAAACTTCTCCAGATCGATGGAACGATGTGGAAACGATGTGACCTCCTAGGAACACATAGGTTGACAACAATGCCGACTAATATTATATTATTGGTCAATGGTTTGCTTATGTATATATGTCCACTCATGGTTTACTAAGCAATATACTTGCATGCCTGGTAGGCAGGGTCCAGAAGTGTGTTCCACCTGGCAACTATTTGAACTAAAAGACGACTTTACAATTAAGAACTATCACTTAGAATTATTAGTTTGAATTGTAACTAACAACACTTATTATTTATAAACTATTTATATACTGTTATTTATAATAAATGTGATTTTAATCCAACCTTAGTTGTCTCAATAAGATAATTTTGTCAATTTATTAAGAATATAAATTTCTGTTTTTGCTTTGCTTTGCATTTGAAAACAATATGTTAAACTTATTCAATACACTTTGGTAAAATTGTAAATGAAGAGAACATGTAACAACTAAGAACTAACTAACAACATTGATTATTGTACTACAATATTATACTTTACTGTAAATCAGATACACTTTCTGCTCAATGTTTAATTACAATTATATTTAAGAATAATATTACCATCTACAATGAAACAAATTTCGTTTTCTTTCATAACAATTCATAATTTGACCTGTTGTTGCTGTAGTGGTAGGCCTGTGCATACATTAGTGATGTTTTGTTGACCATTTATATGCTAAAGATGTGCACTGTGATTTTACATTGAGGCCTTGGTTGTAATTCCTGTTTCTTGCGTGTTTTTTAAAATGATTTACATAATATTGTGAATCTATATTCAAATTCATATGTGGTTTAAAAATTGATTTTTATTATTTTCGAATCGAGATTCAAATCAAAATTGAGATTCCCGAAATCGTCCGTCTGTTTTGGGAAATGGTCGTGGGGCTCGAAGCCTCTCCCAGCCCCGTGAAGGGTACTTATTTATTCGCCACGTTCAATCATAATTTGCTGCCAAAAGGTATCCGTTAGAAGAACAGAGAGTACATTTAAAAAAAAATTAAATGGGATGGATTAAATGAACATTGCAACCTACAAAAATTCCTCTAACTCGGTACCTGTTAAAGATACATCTTTGAGCCTTGACAGTAATATAAATAAACCTTCCTGCTTTCTGCTAGTGAAAGCTTTTGCCTTAATGACTCATACTTTCTGTTTGAGCTATTAATTTTTAGACGAGTGAGCGCAGCGTAACGAAGTCTTTCCTAACGCTACTTGATTGGGCCTTGGCCGTGAGCATTGTCTGTGTGTTAAATGTATGTATGTCTGTCTGTCCGGGCTCATACGGCCGAACGGCCAAATAGATTGAGCTAAAATTTTAAACACACATCCGTGACCAGGTAACTGAGAACTGCTAACAAAATGAGCAATATCCATTGAGATTTAAGCTCACAAGAAATAAAAATTTGAAAAATTTAAATCTAGATTGCAAATGTTTAAAATACCCATTAGTAAAATAGAACACAGCCTGTGAAAGTTCGCGATCAGTAGTATCTATGAGATGAACCAAGTCAATGTTTATTATTTTGATTTTGTTTTTTGTTATGCACATGGCTTCTGTCATTCTGTAATAAATGCTGGCTCTCAAGGATACTATTATACACTTCGTTTGGGCTGGTGATGATCTACAAGAAACAATGCAATCAGCTGGTAAGTAAGGAAGTATATTAATTCCCGAAACTAGAATAAGAGCTCTGGCAGTCGTTGTCGGGGACCCCCTATATTTTCTGACGACCTTCCCAACGACGATGAAAAGGACAAAACGAACGAAGACAAAGACAATGACGACCACGACGAGAGAACCCTCCCTTTTCTTTCACCTTTACCCGTGGCTACTTCTGACCAGCTCCAGCATGGGATTTTCCTCCCTATATCCTCTAGGCAAGAGTGGCGCTTTTTGACCTAGCGGTTGTCGCACCCTTAATCCAAACTTAAACTTAATTGGGACGTGTGGGACTAGCCTTTTTTCATAACAAAGACGGCGACAACGACAACGTAAACGGTTGACGCACCCTGAAACCAAAAAACTTCAAACCACTTTCTCTGTTCGCCTAGGCCTAAATCTCTTTTTTGGGGGGTGGAAGTTATTTGGATTTTGGACGCGTCAACCGTTAGGTCATAATACACCACTCTAGCCTAGGGGATGGGGAAGAGGGCCCATGCTGGTCAGAACCAGCCACGGATAAGGGGAGGAAGGAGGATTTCTCACGTCGTGGTCGTCATTGTCTTTGTCATGGTTCGTTGTGTCATTGTCACCGTCGTTGGGGAGGTCGTCAAGGGAAGGGGGAGGTGTCCCAAACGACGATTGCCAGAACTCGCCTCTAGTTTTGGGGAGTACAATATACTTCCCTCTTATTGGCTGATGTTTGCGAGGTGGACTTTTTCTCTTGAATCGCCTTTATTAGCGATGCCGCCATTACGGAGACGGAATCGTCTTTAATTTTTCATACATTGACGCTGGAGGAAGTACCTGTTCTCGGGGTCATTCACCGGCCGTTCCATTTAGCCTGGGGTGCATGCTACATTTGCATTTAAGTTAGATAATTATATTATTGTGGTATAAATAATAGTGTTTTTAAGTTTAGTTTGTATAAGGGCACGTCAACTGACCAACTGTAAGGCCATAATGCGCCACTCTAGCCTATGATAGGCTAGGGAGGCCTATAGGTAGGGGGAAGAAAAGTAATATTAGCGGGTACTCAACACATGGCTCTCTCACTCGTCTAACAACGACTTTGGCGTTTCCCTAGTTTATGAATAATTAGCGTCGCTTGGTGTGCGTGGTGTACAGCGGGCTGCCTGCGAGTCACATTGCAGGCGTACCGTACTGCGTTGGAACCACAGTTTTACGAGCAGCTGTACGTGCACATGCCACATGTACAAAAGTAAGACACGTATTGAAGTATTGGCAGTTATGTAAATAAACCTTCCTGCTTTCTGCTGGTAAAAACTTTTGCTTTAATGAGAATGACTTTTACTTGAGCAAACAATCTACAAATAATTTTCTTGTGTGCTGTACTACGGGCTGCCTGCGAGTCACATTGCTGGCATACCGTTCGGTGCTGCGACCTAGCGTCGATAACTAGAACTGCGTTGGAACCACAGTTTTACGAGCAGCTGTTGAGACACGAAACTGACAAAGCGGCTACGTGCACATGTACAATATTTAAGCTTCTTCGTGTAACCATCTTCAGTACTTTACTAGGTAAACCCAAAGTGTCTTAAACAGTATCGTGAGCAATCTCTTTGTGTCGTGTGATACTGTACTGTTTCACTTGCAGCCTACCTGTACGGTCTGCTAGCCTATCTAGGTAAAAAAGAACGCGTATACCACAGTTTACGCGCAGCGTAACAGAAAACTGACAAAAGCGTATACGTAACTGTACAAAATAAGATAAGTATCAATATTAAATGAAATGTTCCTGGTAACAAACTTGCTATGAAAGACTTTTACTTGCAAACAACGACTTTTTCGGCGTCCGACGGGTTCACACATAGGCTAGTTGGTGCTGCTCCTAGCCAAGAATGTGCGTAGTAACCACCGTCTTACGAGCATGTGGGAAAACTGCAAAGCGGCAGTGATTACAAAATAATGTATTATCAACTCTTCGAGCATATTAAGCTGCTGCAGTTGTAAATAATACTTCTGCTTCCATGGTACAACTTTTGTCTAATGACTCATACTTCTGTTTGAGGGAACAATCTACAAATAATTTTCTTGTGTGCTGTACTGCGGGCTGCCTGCGAGTCACATTGCTGGCATACCGTTCGGTGCTGCGACCTAGCGTCGATAACTAGAACTGCGTTGGAACCACAGTTTTACGAGCAGCTGTTGAGACACGAAACTGACAAAGCGGCTACGTGCACATGTACAATATATGTATCTCGGTACCTCTTCGAGATACTTACTAGGGAAACGCCAAAGTCGTTCTTAAACGAGTAAGTGAGCCATGTGTTGAGTACCCGGTAACATTACTTCTCTTCCCCCTACCTTAGGCCTCTCTAGCCTATCATAGGCTAGAGAGACGCATGATGGCCTTACAGTTGACGCGCCCGTATACCAACTAAACTTAAATAACTATTATTTATACGAAAATAATTATCAAACTTAAATGTAAATGTTCCCGGGTACTCAACACATGACTCGCTCACTCGTCTAACAACGACTTTCCGTCCGTACGTTTCCCAAGTCTAGTTGGCTAAAGCGTCCTTTTTGCCGAAATGTGGGAGACGTGGGTTCAATCCCCTGGTCGGGAAAGATTTTGTCATATCTAGATTGTATTTAAAAAATTATTAAACATGTTTTTAAATGCATATAACGCAGTGCAGTCTATCATCTGTGACAATACTATGGAAAACATAGCCAGTACGAAATACGTGTAGATATTGCAAGGTTTACTGAATCTACGAGCGGAATTTGGGGGTACCTTGAAGTTCAATATTTGATAGACCTTGCATGGGCACGGCATTTCACAGCCAGGTAAATAACAAACAAAAAATATATTTTCAAAATCTAAACCATTGTCGTTAAAATAATTTCTAAACATTGAAAGCCTATTTTTCAATTTATTATTTCTTGTAGGTTTAAATCGCAATGGATCTAGCTGATTTTGTTAGCAGTTCTCAGTAAACTCGTACCAGATGTCTGTTTAAAATTTCAGCGCAATCTGTTCAGCAATTCGGCTGATTTTCAACGAAAACACACACACACACACCACGCAGACTAACGAATGAGCGCCATTTAAATTGAATGGAGATCACTCCGTTCGATGCGCTCACTCGTTTAATTAGAACTAGGAAAACGCTAAAGTCCCGCCGCGTTGATGGATGAGCTTTTTAAAGTTTTTAGTTTGCATGGGATATCTTTACTTTTGCAAGTGCTTTGTTTTGATGCCTACGCATTGTAGGTGAATGTTGTCAAGCTTCTATTGTTTCTTGTCAATTGGTATTATTTACAGGAAAAAAGTTAGATTAAAAGCTTTATTTCTATGGATTCTGGTAACTTTTTCAACTTTTTCTTTTAAAAGGTACTACATCACCATAACCCTTATGTCCATGTATAATATGAACGTTGTAGCCCCACCCGTTTGGTCAGAATTGGCCCAAATGGCACGAAAATATCGCTCAAAAAATCAAAAAACTTATATTAAAAGCTTTATTTCTAGAGATTCTGGCAAACTTTTTCAACTTTTTCTTTCTAAATGTACTACATCACCATAACCTCAATGTCCATGTTTAATATTATCGTTGTAGCCCCACCCGTTTGGTCAAAATTGGCCCAAATGTCACGAAAATATCGCACTAAAAATAAAAAAAAAAAACGTAAAAGTACGGTATTCATGAGAAATATTTCTTCGATTGTACCCAAAAACGGGGCAAGTCTAAGTTCAGAGATTTCGAAGGTCCTGTCAAATTTTCATCAAGATTGCATATGCCGTTTGCCCGGTAGAGAGCGAACAAACAGACAAAAATACAAAAGAAAAGAAAAAAAAAAAAACACCTGAGCTAAATTTTTTGGGGGTCAGTGAAATTGAAGTCTTCGCTCGCTACGCTCATCCAATTAGTAGTTTTAGGGCGCTGTAACAGCTAGATTATATTTTGCGCCTGTAAATTAATTCATAAATAAATTGTTTTAAATATTTTATTAATTTTTTAGCAAAATATATTGTATTTCATCGTTACATTTACATTTTTTACATTTATTTATTAGCTTATAGGTATACAAATTTTTGTATGGTGACAAGGTCCAATATTAATATTTTATAATACTTAAATATACATTTTCAAAATATTACAAATTTTCAAATTTGCCAAAGAACTTTTAAAATGTATTAGCCCATCTTTCTGTTCAGTGCTCTCAGGTAACAAATTCCATTCAGATACTGTTCTATTAACAAATGAAAATTTTCCTACGTCTGTCTTTATAATATCTCTTTTAAATTTCCAATCATAATCCCCCCTACCCTTATAAATCCCCCTTTTAAGGCAACTATTGACCTCTCCCCAGCCTGGATAATTCATTGATGCCTTATACAATAGGGAATGCTCCTAAATTTTTTTTTAGTATATTCGTAACGTTGTTACTAAAAAAAAATCGATTCCTAAAAGAGTCCGTCGAAAAATGTTTTTTACTTGGTTTATGAGGGTGTGCGCGTAACAGGCCTATAGCTGACTGTGGGTACGTTCCGAATGATGCTCCAACGCGGCCACAACACCCAGATATGCCCAAGATGCCCGAGGTTTAACATTGGGCGTTACGGGCGTTGTGATGGCGGCGGTGTTTACGGAATGCTTTAGGCACGCCTAAGGCTGCAAGTTAGCATCATTCGGAACGTACCCTGTGACTGTGACATCCATGTGACGTCACATAGAAGTATCGTTTCGTCAGTCTGCCGGTAGGGGTTCCACCGCCTGTCAAATTCATTGGTTCCTAGTCATTTCCTAGCAAAGGCAGTGGGCCCAAGGTCTTGGTTACCATGGAAACCAGAGTCGATAAAGAAGGTCGGTAGATAGATAGAGTCGGTAATAGCTCAAACAAAGTACAATGTTGAATAAACGAATTTGCAGATAAGTAAGGTATTATTCGTTGACAATGCATATTATATTATGTATACATTTTTATATTAAACATTATCATTATTAGGTGTAGGCTCATGCTTCAGACAAACTATTAGAACATATTAAATTGCTTGACATGGATTTGACTACATTCAATTCCAGCCGGCGAGCGTGTGGTGCAGCGCGCGCGCGGAGATCTATTCAACTATTACTTCGACGTGACGTCACGCAATGTACGGAGCGGTTTAGTCCCGCTTCGCCACTAGCCAATTTCAAACCTTCATAAATACGCCAAAAATCGTTAGTTTTTAAATTTATATTTGTGAGTATTTCTTATTATATTTTATGGAAATGACAATTTCGCATAATAGAGTTAGGAGCATTCCCTATTTTACAGAGTCTGTCTCTTTTTCTCCTCAAATCCAAGGTATCCCATCCTAAATCATTTGTCAGCTTTCCCATACTTTCATATCTACTATAATCTGTTTACCATTTAAATCCGTTTCTTCTGTCCCCCACTTTTTAATCCTTAACCTTTCTGGCAGCTTTTCTCTGCACCTTTCCAATTCCATTATTTCACATTCATAGTAAGGATCCCAAACTGCCCCTGCATATTCAAAGCTGGTCTCACAAGGGTTTTATAAGCTTGTACCTTTAATTTCAAATGAAGGTCCTTTTAATATTCGCATTACAAAATTTAACACTCGTACACCCTTCTTAATAACTGACTGCACTTGCCTCTTCCAATTTATACCCTGCTCAAGAATCACGCCTAAATACTTATAGATTTTCTCCCTCTTTAACACTCCCCCAAAAGCATATACATTATTATTATTTATATTATTATTATTGGATTTCTTACATTAAACTTTCACCTATTAAAGCTAACAAATTTGCATTTCTCGACATTCATACTCATCTTATTAATTTTAGACCAATCGCCTTACAATTCTAAAACTCCTTGTAAGATCTCAGAATCTCTCTCGTCTATAATTTCCAAATAGAGAACAAAATCATCTGCAAATAATCTTAACTTTGCTTTTAACGCTACCCCTATATCATTGATATAAATAAGAAATAATAATGGGCCCAGCACAATCCCTTGTGGAGCTCCAGATGTCACTACATAATTTGTCGATATATCATTATTCATTATATATTCTTTGACTTTTTAATCACTGTCCCTTAAAAAGCACGATATCCAATTAACTACCCATTTATCTGAAACCAAACTATCAATTTTTAAAATAAATTTATCATAAGGCACCTTGGCAAACGCTTTTTCAAAATCTATAAAAATTGCATCTACCTCCCCACCTCTATCTAAAATATTTGCCAAATCATTGGTCAAACTTAACTGCTGAGTCTCACAAGAGAACATTTTCCTGAATCCATGCTGTTCTTTTGACAACACCCCTTTGCCTCCAAAATGTCCATCAAATAGTCTAGTACCAATCTTTCCATCATCTTACAACCTACCGATGTAAGTGACACGGGTCTATAGTTTTCAAGTACTCCCTTGGCCCCAGCTTTATGAATTGGCCCCAACTATCCCCTTTTTCCAGTCTTCTGGCAAACCACCATCTCTCAAAGATGTGGAACATATATTATTCAAATCTGGAACAACAGATGCTTCAGCCAATTTTAAGTATTGCCCCTCTACTCCATCTCCCCCTGATGCCTTTCCATTCTTCAATTTCTTCATTACTTTAAATACTCTATGTAAATTAATTGTCATAGGACAGTCATCTCTAATGTTACTTCTAAATAATGAACACTCGTCTTCCTTTTTCTGAAACACTTCAGAATAGTACTTATTTAGAGCTTCGGCCTTTTCTTGATCACTGACGTAGACTATCCCTCCATCTCCTTTTAAAGTAGGAATTTCTCCTTTAGTCCCCCCCCCCCTCTTTTCCTTTACAAACTTAAACATTCTATTCCAACTACCTTGTATATCATCTTTATCTAACATTTTCTTCATATAACTATTCCACGCCTCCACCTTGGCTTCATTAGTTTGTCTTGTAAGTCATTCAAGATATTCATATTCCCTTTCCACTTTTTAATTGAATTGTATACCTTCCTACTCTTCCTCTTGAGGGCTCTTACTTTTTGATAATAGTATGATGGATCACTATTTTGCTTTAAATATTTGCCTGGAACACAATCAAGTATCTTCAAGTATCTTCAAGAAATTTTCCCACATTGTATTTATATCACCCCCTGATGTTGCCCAATCGTCATATCTATCGCATAAACTTTCTCAAACACTCCTTACATCTGCCAATGCATAATTCCAAACCTTCTTTGCCACTTTACCTACCCCCCTTGAACTAACACTTGAGAATATTTCAAAATCAGCTATGGGAACAAGGTGATTGCTTATCCCCTGAACCACCTCACTGTTGAGTCAACAGTTTTCTCGGTTTAACTAATATTACATCTAATAAGTTCCCTCCTAAAGCATTATTCTGGTATTTTCCTCGATCACTTGGAAATCTCCGGTTAATTATCATATTTACTACGGACTGCTTCTTATTTAGACTATCTTCCTTTCCCCTATCCCAACTTATTCCTGGTAAATTGAGATCACCAGCTACGATAATTTGCGCCCTATCTCCAATTTGTTTGCATTGTTTCTCCAGCTTTTCTAAAACTAATAGCTCACCATTATTAATTGGTCGGTATACTCAAATTATTTCTATTCTTCCCTTGCCAATCTTAAACTTACTCCCAGAATCTCGCATGATTCCTCTACCCATGTAATGCACCCATTGAATGCCTTTCTAGATACAATCATAATCCCTCCTCGCTTCTTATTTCTACCTCTTCTTTCTCTCCAATTTCTCTATCCATTATTTCCTCGTCTAGCCAGGTCTCAACTGCCACAAACCACATCTGGTTCATACATTTCTACCAATGTCCAGAAACGTTGTACCTTTCCCCTAAGACTTCTACAGTTAACAGTCATAACCCTAATACTCTCTACTTGAGCTGTGATTCTTGTCAACCCTACCTCCACTCCTTCATCTACCGATACTGTATGCTTCTCCATCTCCTCTCCTAGTTTCCCGCAACGCTTTTCCACCTTCTACATATATAACTATCTGCAACTCCCTGAATAAGGCAAGCTAGTTTCCAATCACCCTTTCTATTTAAGTGCAATTCATATCGACCAAGATCGTAAAAAGTAAACCTACCCCTTGCTTCTACAAAAGTTACCCCTAAATCACTGCAAAGCATTCCCAACCTTTTATTCACATTATCAATGTACATAGGTCCCACGTCTGCTCTATCTAAACAATTTCTGCATTCAAATACACCCTTTTAGCTTCTATTAATAGTTTCCGCATCTCATTCATAGACCCCTCAATACCCATTCTGGTTTTTATGTTATTTGTTCCAACATGCAGATAAAGAAGCCTTGTATTACCTTGCACTTCCTCATTTTCAATACATTTTCTTAGTTCATCAATTCGTATTCCTGGATAAACCTTTACTGCATATCCCCTACTCAGACAGTAACCTCCAGCACCTCTTAACATTGAATCCCCCAAAACTACCACATCCAAACCTCTTCCCCCATTCTTCATCCGCGATTCTATTCTTTCAGTTGTCGTGATGTCTTGTATCTTGCTGATGCTGAGTGCTGACGATGTCATTGTTCTTCATAGTGTCATTGCAAATCATTGAATCCCCCAAAATCGTCATCGTTCACGATTTATCAAATGAAACGACAGGGTTGGCTCAAGCGTTAGCGCGATACTCCGATTCGGCCAGTCCCGTCGAGACCGACAATCCTGACTGAAGCTTTTTCCGAGGTTTTCTTCAGTCGTTGATTGATAGATTGATTGATTTGTATTTCTAAACGTCTCATATTTATGCACTAAGGCTACTCGAGACTATGAATAGAAGTGATGAGGGGAAACCCGGTACTGGCATGTAGCCTACTCCTTACGAAAAGTACCAAGGGGACCAACGGCTTTGCGTCCCATCCAAAAGAACGGTGTCACCTTGAAAGTAATATAGGTAGAACCAGATAAGCTATCGGTCGTCAAGGTTAAGCCAGAGAATGTATGCCAACATCAACAGTTTGCACATTAATCATTAATCAGTGATTTCATCAATCAATTGTTATAATTGATAGTATAAACTTATATAGTAATAATTAGACGAGATTTATGTAATGATTAATACTTAAAGTATAAGCGAAATATTGATTTTATGAATGCGTTTACTTAATTTTGTTTGCTCGTTGACAATGGCCGTTTCAAATTTACCGCTTTTCCGCTGCCAACACACTCTGATTTTGATGGCTACGCTAGATGTTTTGACACATTAAAGTCGTCTCGTTCGCCTTCAAAATATTCTTTTATTACATATTGTATCATGGCAAGCAATTAAAAAATTCGTAAACCGGGTGTGCCTTTTCAGAGGCAATTACAAGAAGCGGTTAATATTTAATACAATCCAGAAATTAAAAAATCCATCCCGATCGGGGTTCGAACCCGAGTCTCCCACTTTCCGGGTGGACGACTTAGCCAACTAGACCACCGAGACGGTAACTATTTAACTTCTGTATTGTCGTTACTATATAGAACTTGAATGGATGGAACAATAAAGCATCGAAAATCTGTTGCTGTTAAATTGACCAAACAAACATATTTATAATGTCATTACCTTACGCAGGTATGAGCGAGGGTATATTTCTCGATTTGGATGGTCGGGAAACACTCCCGTAGGTGGAATAATTAATATTTAATACAATCCAGAAATTAAAAAATCCATCCCGATCGGGGTTCGAACCCGAGTCTCCCACTTTCTTTATTATAATATTATATATACACACTGCTTTATGAGCATAAGCAGCGCCCGGGACGCTAGCATATCCCGGAGCAGCATGGCTTCATACCTCGGAGGTCAACGGTCTCTAATTAAGCTGTTCACACAACTTTCATATCAGACGGTATTGCCAATGAATGTCAAGTGGATTCAATATATTATACTGACTTCTCTAAGGCGTTTGACAGTGTAAACCATCAATTGATGTTGCATAAACTGTCGACACAGTTTGGTATCCGAGGGAACATGCTCAAAGTTTTATCTAGCCCTTTAAATGGCCGGACTCAAGTGGTCGTCAGGATGGGGTAAAATCACCACCATTCACGTGATTGTGTGCAGCTCCAAAAAGATATTGATTGTCTATCTAATGGTGTTCAGTTTGGAAGCTTGACCTTAATGTTGCGAAATGTAACGTAATCTCCTTTACCAATAAAAAGAAACTTTTTATTATATTTGATTATATTTTAGATGGAGTGACTTTGGATAGAGTTCAATCTATTCGAGATCTTGGTGTTGTGATGACCCATGATTTGTCTTTTAATAAACATTTAGACTCCGTTACTCCGAAAGCCTACAAGCTTCTCGGTCTCTTAAGGCGTAATTGTATTAAATCCTTTAAAATGTCAACAACAAGGGCGCTGTATGTTGCTTTAGTTAGGCCACAGGTGGAGTATGCCAGCGTTGTCTGGAATCCTTATCAGGTCACCAAGATAGAGTGTATCGAAAAAGTACAGAAAATGTATATTAAGATGATGTGTTATAAGCATTTAAAATTGACTATCACAGAAGAGACTATATTACGCACTGTGATAGTAATAGCATAATGACACTTGAAAACAGGCGCAAGCTTTTAGATATGATGTTTTTATATAAAATAGCCAATAATTTGTTTGATTCAACTTTGCTCAGCCAATTAGATTTCTATGTGCCACCAAGATTAACTAGGAGACATCCGACCTTTTATGTACCCCAAAACAGGATCAATATTTTAAAATATTCACCTCTTCGGAGAATTCAAACTGATTTTAACTCTTTATCTAATAATTCCTTCAACACTCTTGATTTGTTTGATATAAGTGTTCGTAGATTTAAATGTATTGTGACTGCCACACTGGCTATGTACTGACTCAGTAGGCCTCGTGAGGAGGCTACGTTGTTTGTTTATTTTATTGTTATATTATTGAGTGTGTATATAAATTGACTGCAATTTTGTTAATGCTGATTTTTTTCCTTTTTCTTTTCAGGTTTTATTATATTTACACTTGTGGAATATCTGTATTCTGTTGTAAATAAAGGCATTATTATTATTATTATTATTATTATTATTGCCAGTGACCTCTGGGGTGCCTCAGGGGTCAATATTAGGACCATTGATGTTTGAATTGAATATAAACGACATCACGACAAACTTTAAATTTTCAAAGTGCATTATGTATGCTGACGACCTAAAGCTAAGCCTGTATGTAAAATCAATATAAGACTGCTTGCTCTTGCAAACAGACTTACATGCACTAACCAATTGGTGTAATTAATATATGGCTCATAAAATTTAATGTGTCTAAATGCCATATCATATCTTTTACAACGGGGTTAAATAACATTGTTTATGAGTACATTGTAAACGACACGCCTTTAGTCAGGGTGTATAGGATAGTTGATCTTGGTGTTATCATCACTTCCACGTTGTCCTTCAATGATCATGTATCAAATGTGGTAAAGAGGACATCTAAGTTGCTAGGGTTTTTAAAGCGTAATTGTTTTAACATTTCTAGCTTGACAATACAATATGTACAGCCAGGGTCATATATAAATCAAGAGGTCTGAAAGATACCTCTTTCACCGACATCTCGTGGTCAACTCTTGGTGCCATTATTTATATCGCCCTGTGAACTGCATTATCGATCGATGGAAGTTCCCTAGACTATTTGATGTTATTAATATTATTTAGGAGGCTTTGAAAGACTCTTGGTCAACAAAATAGTCAATATCTAGAAGGCAGTCAGAAGAAAAATCTAGGTGCCCGTTAGGGCGCCGCAGCCAAGCCGCGGTGCGCTACACACTCAAGCACCTTATACACCAAGCAGAGTTGGGGTGATTTCGAGGTGTTACCCAGCCGTCATGTAACGTGATGTGAACTTGAAAACTATCACAATCGAGGGGATTTAGGTACCTGACAACACATGCCAAATTTTATTGGGGTACGACCATTCCTTCTTGGTGAAAAAATGTCTTCAAACATGCTCAAAATCACTTTAAGGATGTTAGCTACTGCTAGCTACTGCTAACATCTAATACGTCGGCCCGCGATTCTGACCAGACGGGTGGGGCTACAATGTTCATATTTTACATGGACATTAAGGTTATAGAAATATAGTCTCTTTTGAAAAAAAAAGTTGAAAAAGTTTGTTGGAAGGCTTCCAAATAAAGGTTTTAAAATAAGCCTTAAACACTTGGCATATAATCAACAAGTAACCATAGTTACTTGACACTTGTTGACGGTATAAGCAGAGTTAGGCGGGAAAGTGCGATACGTAAACAAATGGCGGACATTTAAAATTTTTCTTCTTTGTGTGGAACGAGAAAAGGTGTCATTATACTCTCATAAAACAAATCAGAAACCGTCCCTGGCCTAGGCCCAGATGTAGAAAATTCTTTATAATACAACAGTGTAGGTCTAAAGTTCCATTAGGCTATAGGACTAGATAAATAAATACTTTCACTACATTTTATAATTCCTGAGATTCTTAGAACAGTTAGGTTTAATAATTATAATCAATAATTGGACTCGGCATGTTCTTTTAGTAAATTATTATATTAAATAAATGGAAAAGCAATATTTCGGGTACTTTCAGTACCCTTCAAAAGGCAACAAACCAAACAAAACATAAAACTCCGTCTCCCAGCCAAGGTCGACACATCTAACAAACACTGCCATCTTGATCTCAATAAAAAATATATTCAAATAAAAATTAAAAATTATACCACAATCATGCCCACAATAGTTTCTATGGCTTGGGGACAAACTCCTTCCAAATCGCCGGGAAGTCAATGCTGGGAGCACTGATGACATCATCAGCTACAGACATCAAGGCAGCCTCCTTTAGCCTCCGTTTATGTGTATTTGCTTCGTGTAGAATGATTGAAGCGTCATCCCAGTTCACATAATGATGATGTTCATAGACGTGCTCTGCTAGTTTTGAGGAGTATACCTTGTGCTGTGCCACGTTGTTTTTATGTTCCTTCAGCCTGACTTCCAGAGGTCTCTTGGTTTCTCCGATGTAGATGGCATCACACTGACATGGGATTGAGTACACTGCATTTTTCGACGATTGTGATACGTTCAAGGGCTTGGTTTTTGTCAATATACTTCTTAAGGTTCTGGAAGATTGAAAAACTGTTCGTATTCCAAATGGAGAAAGTAAACGTCTGATTTTTTCTGATAGGTTTGGGTAGTAATCCAGTACAACTGTTTTTTTAATCTTTGGAGGATCTAGAACTTGACTAATGTCTGTCAACACTTGCGTAGTCCTACCTATTTTTTTATTGAGATCAAGATGGCAGTGTTTGTTAGATGTGTCGACCTTGGCTGAGAGACGGAGTTTTATGTTTTGTTTGGTTTGTTGCCTTTTGAAGGGTACTGAAAGTACCCGAAATATTGCTTTTCCATTTATTTAATATAATAATTTACTAAAAGAACATGCCGAGTCCAATTATTGATTATAATTCTTACACTACATGTTTGACAAGCCCTAGGCCTTTCTTAGCCAACCCTAGGCCAGCACAACCTTGTTTTGACACTTCCCGCACAAATAACTAGTTTTGATTACTACAAGCCTAATGCAGATAAACAATGGTATGATAGTCCTAGGCTATTCCAAAATTTACGGCAATAATAAGCTATTTCTTTACTTTTAATAAACTCACGCAATCTCCTGTCACTTTTAATAAAAATGTAAAACAAAAGATGGTGGAAATTTTCAATATTCTTCTGATTATCTGATGATTTACATGGCTGTGGGTCAAGGCCGTCTAGATATATCGCTTCCTTCGTGTGGGTGCAGTGAAATAGGTGTAAAATTACATTAGTTGTGCGTTTGTTGTTACATGGGAAAGTTTTAATAGGATGTGAGTTGCCTAGACTTAACCAGTCCTTATACCGTCGTTATACCATGGTTATACCACCTATACCCAGGATGTACATGAATCCGGGCCTAGATATTTTACATCCTATTGTTATTGCTAATACCATAAAAATTAAATCAACTTTGATAAAAATATTATATTTTAACAAATAATTTTGTAATGGAACTTGAAAAAGTAATAAGATCACACACATAACAAAAACTTGTAGAAATACAGCCAAACCTTACACACTCAAAAGGAATGAGATCTAAAAAAAGGGCCAAGCTCATCTACCCTTCCACATTTGCGCATTCTTAATTCATAAACGTACAGTGTCCCATAACAGCATCCTCGAAAAGCTTGGCAAAATAGAATTTGCATGTTTACGTTTAAATTAATTACAAAAAAGAACTTGGATAAACTACTACGTTAAATTAATAATCGCAAATTCTATTTTGCCAAGCTTTTCGAGGATGCTGTTATGGGACACTGTACGTTTATGAATTAAGAATGCGCAAGTGTGGAAGGGTAGATGAGCTTGGCCCTTTTTTTAGATCTCATTCCTTTGAGTGTGTAAGGTTTGGCTGTATTTCTACAAGTTTTTGTTAAGTGTGTGTACAATTTTCTCAAAACAAAAGCATAAAACAAAATTTGGTGGTTTGCAAATAAGACTTGACAGCTAAGATAGAATTATTCGAAATTAACTAGAAACTAAGGCAAATATAAGAACTAAGGAATAGTCTTAATGCTATGCCTAGGCCAAGGTATCGATATATTTACGTTCCATGTTATATTTCTTCTAGGCTTGATAGTTTCTCTGGTGAATAGAAGAATTTTCCTTTGACATTATCAGCCATGTTTCTTATTTATGTCGACAATGCAGTTCACAGGGCGATATCTAGGTGCCCGTTAGGGCGCCGCAGCCAAGCCGCGGTGCGCTACACACTCAAGCACCTTATACACCAAGCAGAGTTTGGGTGATTTCGAGGTGTAACCCAGCCGTCATGTAACTTGATGTGAACTTGAAAACTATCACAATCGAGGGGATTTAGGTACCTGACAACACATGCCAAATTTTATTGGGGTACGATTATTCCTTCTTGGTGAAAAAATGGATTGAAACATGCTCAAAATCACTTTAAGGATGTTAGCTACTGCTACTGCTACTACTGCTACTGCTAACATCTAATACGTCGGCCCGCGATTCTGACCAGACGGGTGGGACTACAATGTTCATATTTTACATGGACATTAAGGTTATAGAAATATAGTCTCTTTTGAAAAAAAAAGTTGAAAAAGTTTGTTGGAAGGCTTCCAAATAAAGGTTTTAAAATAAGCCTTAAACACTTGGCATACAATCAACAAGTAACCATAGTTACTTGACACTTGTTGACGGTATAAGCAGAGTTAGGCGGGAAAGTGCGATACGTAAACAAATAGCGGACATTTAATATTTTTCTTCTTTGTGTGGAACGAGAAAAGGTGTCATTATACTCTCATAAAACAAATCAGAAAACCGTCCCTGGCCTAGGCCCAGATGTGGAAAATTATTTATAATGCAAAAGTGTAGGTCTAAAGTTCCATTTGGCTATAGGACTAGTAAAATTCATACTTACATTACATGTTTGACAAGCCTAGCCAACCCTATGCCAGCACAACATTGTTCTGATATGAACTTGCTCAACTGTTTGTTTACATAATTGCAACAATCAAATCATTTCATACAACTTGTCTTTCGATTGGCCCGCGTTTATGAAGGCACTGCCATCTAGAATAAATATAGAACTTTTTCGAGCTCTTTGCTATACGCAAATCTTTTTAAAGTGTTTGGATTTCGTGATACTCTTTCAACCATATACATCCTATATAATTGGCTAGACCAGCAGTCGGTGGTCCACTTCCGGTACAATTAGAAGCCATCTTAAAATGACAGTTTACATGTTAATCAAATGGGAGCGATTTGTGGCCAAATAGTTCTCAAGATTGCCGCCAGGTTGACAGGTAAGCATACTAGCCTTTAACACCAAATGATTACTAAATTCCCTTATGCAATCACTTCGTATTGTTTCTTTTGTTTAATACCATGCTGCACAAGCTAAAACCATATCAAACAATCCAGTAAAATACTTTATTGCATTAAAAAAGCATAAATTAAAACACCAAATCGCCATCTTGAAATGGGCCGGTTGAGTCTTCAATTTGCTACGCTCGCGCCTGTGCGGAGGTATAGGAGAACTGCTAATCTAGCCTACTATAGGGGTTTAATATCAATGCTTTCAACTCACAACCCATGACGTTTTCCACGATACCGTTCAAGAATACCAATTCCTTCGAAAACGAAAACGACTTCGTTTTCAAATTGCGTTTTCTACTCATCTCCCACGAACTCAAGAATTGGGGTCCAGTCCTTATACCGTCGTTATACCATGGTTATACCACCTATGCCCAGGATGTACATGAATCCGGGTCTAGATATTTTACATCCTATATTGTTACTGCTAATACCATAGAATTTAAATCAACTTTGATAAAAATATTATATTTAAGCAAATAATTTTGTAATGGAACTTGAAAAAGTAATGAGATCACACACATAACAAAAACTTGTAGAAATACAGCCAAACCTTACACACTCAAAAGGAATGAGATCTTAAAAAAAGGGCCAAGCTCATCTACCCTTCCACATAAACGTACAGTGTCCCATAACAGCATCCTCGAAAAGCTTGGCAAAATAGAATTTGCGATTATTAATTTAACGTAATAGTTTATCCAAGTTCTTTTTTTCTAATTAATTTAAACGTAATAACATGCAAATTCTATTTTGCCAAGCTTTTCGAGGATGCTGTTATGGGACACTGTACGTTTATATGGAAGGGTAGATGAGCTTGGCCCTTTTTTTAGATCTCATTCCTTTTGAGTGTGTAAGGTTTGGCTGTATTTCTACAAGTTTTTGTTATGTGTGTGTAAATAATGACACCAAGAGTTGACCACGAGATGTCGGTGAAAGAGGTATCTTTCAGACCTCTTGATTTATATATGACCCTGACTGTACATATGTCGTTGATTAGGCCAAATCTTGCATATGCGTCAGCAATATAGAACCCTCAATATAAAACCTGGGAGGACAACGTGGAATGGTTGCAAAGGAAATATGTACACTGGATGTGTTTTAACCGGCCATACGTTTCATAGAATTGATTACTCCAGACTGTGCTCTCAATTCAACATATTTTTTGTGGAGATGAAAAATTACTGACATTCTACTGTTACACAAAATTGTTAACAAAACTTTTGACTTTAGAGAGCTTTTATTGAAAATCAATTTAAATGCGCTGCATTGTAGGTCTAGACACACAAAATTCTTTCGTACATGTAAAAACAGAACTAACATTTCAAAGTTTTCAATGTTAAGCAAAATTCAAAATTATTATAATGACTTGCCATCCACTATTAGCATTGATATTAGCGTCATATTTAAAGTACCTAACACAAATCCGAATTCAGCAGAGAAATACCGAATGGCCGTATTAGCCGTCGAATGCCCAACCAAAGATGGCAGTACTAACAAATGAATGCGTTCCTAGACCAAAGATGGCTGTTGTGACAGACAAGAGTTTTCCGACAGGTACTAGAAACTAGTTTCATACAGCGATTCCAGATTCATATTACATATCATAGGAGATGCACGTGCGCATAAATATTATAAACATGACTTATATTAATTATCAACGTCATATTTTTAAAGTACCTAGGCCTAACACAAATCCGAATTCAGCAGAGAAATACCGAATGGCCGTATTAGCCGTCGAATGCCCAACCAAAGATGGCAGTACTAACAAATGAATGCGTTCCTAGACCAAAGATGGCTGTTGTGACAGACAAGAGTGTTCCGACAGGTACCAGAAACTAGTTTCATACAGCGATTCCAGATTCATATTACATATCATAGGAGATGCACGTGCGCATAAATATTATATAAATGACTTATATTAATTATATTTAAAGTACCTAACACAAATCCGAATTCAGCAGAGATATACCGAATGGCCGTATTAGCCGTCGAATGCCCAACCAAAGATGGCAGTACTAACAAATGAATGCGTTCCTAGACCAAAGATGGCTGTTGTGACAGACAAGAGTGTTCCGACAGGTACCAGAAACTAGTTTCATACAGCGATTCCAGATTCATATTACATATCATAGGAGATGCACGTGCGCATAAATATTATATAAATGACTTATATTAATTATATTTAAAGTACCTAACACAAATCCGAATTCAGCAGAGATATACCGAATGGCCGTATTAGCCGTCGAATGCCCAACCAAAGATGGCAGTACTAACAAATGAATGCGTTCCTAGACCAAAGATGGCTGTTGTGACAGACAAGAGTGTTCCGACAGGTACCAGAAACTAGTTTCATACAGCGATTCCAGATTCATATTACATATCATAGGAGATGCACGTGCGCATAAATATTATATACATGACTTATATTAAATATCGACGTCGTATTTAAAGTACCTAACACAAATCCGAATAGATATACCGAATGGCCGTATAAGCCGTCGAATGCCCAACCAAATATGGCAGTACCAACAAATGAATGCGTTCCTAGACCAAAGATAATAGTCCAGTTTCCCCATCTTTTTTCACACATATTCAGCTACCTAATTACTACAGAATCGTAGTTATAGGGTACCCTACTTACGTTCCAATGATCCAAATGTGTGTCATTGGGACTAATGGTTAGACGTCAACCATTCATATTATCACATTGAGTTGTCCTTATCATGTGTTAAATCATAAATTATTTTAGGTTTTTAGAAAAAAAATCAAAGAAATCAGTCTGTATTTGTAAAAGTTTTGAACAATGTTATGGAAATTGTAAAGTACTTCATTTCATATGATAATATGCCTTTTAATAGTCAAAGTTCACAAACATCTAGTAAGTATCGTAAATTAACAAATTTTTACTCGATATCGGTTTAAAATTTTCGCTGTGCTTTTGTCTGTTGCAAGGTTCTACGTGATTCGGAGCCGAAGATTAACTTAAATCTGTGTCTCCAGATTGTTGTATTTATATATTTTAACAACAGAAGGTATTCACAACAACAACAACAACAACAACAACAACAACAACCAATGGATTGTTGCTACAATCTAAATGCCACCGCCTTGGAAGTAATACTTTATACAATAATTGCCTTGCGAATTTACTAGATACAGCCGCAGGAAAAACAATACAGTCTGCTATACACCCACAAGGGTCCAGGGCACTTCATTTCAATCTAAAAGAAAGTGTAATGTTCAAACTAATTTTCTACCAGAGCGCAGAACGATCCAGGTTTGGTCACAGTTGTTTGGACGTTGATAAAACTCTAACAACATCCATACGGCAGTGCGTATTGTTGATTATGTGAAACCCGCTGGAACAACAATGTAGCCCGATCATGCGAAACGGGAGGAGAATAGGTTAGGTTTATTTGGATTTAGGACGCGTCAATCGTTGGATCATAATGCACCACTCTAACCTAGGGGATATGGGGAGGAGTGGCCCATGCTGTGCTGGTCAGAACCAGCCACGGATAAGCGGAGGACAGGGGGGTTCTCACGTCACGGTCGTCATTGTCTTTGTCATCTTTCGTTATGTCATTGTCGTCATCGTCGTCGAGGGGTCGTCAAGGGAAGGGGGCAAGGTCCCCGACGACAATGGCAAGAGCTCGCATCTAGTTTTGTTTAGTAATATACTCCCCTCTTACTAGCTGATGTTTGCGAGGTTGACTTTTTCTCTTGAATCGCCATTTACGATTAGCAGAGCCATGCTCTGGGCCAATTCTACCCCGGACCCAGACGGGGTCGGAGAATAGGAATGGACGCAGATAAACATTGCCCTATTGTTTAGATGAAGAAGGATAAGGGATGCGCTAGATTCAAAACTGTACAATGAAAATACCGGCCACTGTGAACAGCCGAAAGAAAAAAACTATTAGTAAATGAACAAAGGAACAATAATTTTTAAATCAGGTGATTAGGAAATTACGTATTAGGTATTAATTAGGTAATTTTACGCCAACAATTCGAGTTTGGTATTTTTCTAAGATTTTTACAAATTTTTCATATTTTTTCTTTGATTTGAAGGGAAATTTTGGATTTTGAATGAAAGGTATATTTTAAGTTAAATAGAAAGTCTAGGTCTACCTAGACAAGATTTTTTCTAATTTTTGTTGTTGCATATTTTGGATTTTGAGTACCTCAAATACCTGCAATACTCGTGAAAGCTATATTAAATTTTCGGAGCAGACCAGATTTTTTTGTTTAAAGTTGTTGTTTTATGTCTATTTTCAATCTTATCTAAAAAAAAGGCACCGTCCGTACGATTGGCATGAGAAAAAATATTTCTTTTGAATTCAGCCAAAAAAAATGTGTTAAATTGCAAAACCCTATTATTTACCCGTATTTAAATTAACGCAAGGTCTGCGAGTTTTAAAGCAGTGGTCGATTTGGGGGGGGGGCACCCGAAATATAAATAATTATATTGGCTAAGTCCCCCACCCCCCACCCCCACCCCGAAAAAGAAATATTGTGGAAACCGTCCCCGAAAAGAGAAACTCGGCTATTACCATGCCACAGACATTTGGATGTTTTGTACATCAGAGATAGAACCGCTTGATTTTTTTCCGCTCTAAAATGCATTAAGATCTCTACACAAATAACCTGAAAGTCCACATTTCTCGAGGCCAAGTCCAACTAGAAACTATAGGCAAGAAAATTACCCGTCCATGGATTTTTTCTGGCCGGTATCATCTTCTAGACTCGCTTCGAACCGATGAAATAGACTTCTCATTTTCCCTCCTGTTTGCATTTAAATGTAGCTTTGTCCTTTCCCACTTCCTTTAATCCATTTTGACGCCAATAGACGTAATAAGATGAGAATAGCGAGCGAAGCGAAGATTCCATTTCACTACACTGGAGAAAAAAATCTGGAATGTTTTTTTCTTTTTTTTTTCTTTTTTTCTGTATGTATAATTGTGTGTTTGTATACACGATTCCGGCTAAACCGATGCTCCAATTGCGATGAAATTTTAAGGAGGCCTTCGAAATCTCTGAACTTAGAACTACCACGTTTTTTAGCGCAATCAAAAAATTATTTCTCATGAAAATTGCAATTTTACGACTTATTTCGATTTTTAAAAAAATTCTTCGACTTACTACACCTACATGCTTAATCCGATTTTAAAGTTTTTTTCACAGAACCTTTATTTCATGAATTAAGATATTCGTGTGAAATTTGAGCGCAATCGAAAAATTATTTCTCATAAAAATCGAAATTTTACATTTTTTTAAAACAATTCTTTGACTTATGACACCTACATGCTTTATCCTATTGTAATGATTTTTTACAGAACCTTTATTTTATGAATTAATATATTCGTGTAAAATTTGAACGCAATCTAATAATTATTTCTTATGAAAATCGCAATTTTACGATTTTTTTTTTTTTCTTTTTTAAAATTCGATTAATAAAAAAAATAAAAAAAATAAAGTTAATTTTTATTGAATTTAATTTAATTAAAAAAAATTCTTCGACTTAGTTATAATTTTTCACAGAACAACAGAAAATCCGCATGACACATGGCAGCTCAATGCACCAATTACGCTCATCCAACAACGCGGCGCTTAAGTCCCTTAAGCGTTTTCCTAGTGGTAAAAAAACGAACATGAAATTTACGAAGTAATCAACACTCCGCGTGATACAGCACATGTTATCTGACAGCTGTAGGGTCAGACGCACAAGCTCGCTATATCATTGGATGAGCGTAGCGAGCGAAGCGAAGTTTCCATTTCACTACACTGGAGAAAATAATCCGGAATGATTTTCTATCTTCCTTTTCTGTATTTTTTGTGTGTTTGTTAACACGATTCCGGCTAAACCGATACTCCAATTGCGATGAAATTTTATGGAGGCCCTTGAAATCTCTGAACTTAGAACTGCCACGTTTTTGAGCGCAATCGGAAAATTATTTTTCATGAAAATCGCAATTTTACGATTTTTTTCGGTTTTTAAAAAAATTCTTCGACTTATAACACCAATATGCTTTATCCGATTTTAATGATTTTTTTCACAGAACCTTAATTTTTAAATTAAAATATTCGTGTGAAATTTGAGAGCAATCGAAAAATTATTTCTCACGAATATCGAAATTTTACGTTTTTTTGTTCTTTTTTAAAACAGTTCTTTGACTTATAACACCTACATGCTTTATCCTATTGTAATGATTTTTTAACAGAACCTTAATTTCATGAATTAATATATTCGTGTTTAATTTGAGCGCAATCGAATAATTATTTCTTATATTAATTGCAATTTAACGATATTTTTCTTTTTTAAATTACAATTAATTAAAAATTTAAAAATTTAAGTTTATTTTTTATTGGATGAGCGAAGCGAAGACTTCAATTTCACCGACCCCCCAAAAAATTTAGCTCGGTTGTTTTTTTTGTTTTTCCGTCTGTTTGTTCGCTCTCTACCGGGCAAACGGCATATGCGATCTTGATGAAAATTTGACACGACCTTCGTTTTCTCTGAACTTAGACTTGCCACGTTTTTGGGTACAATCGAAGAAATATTTCTCATGAATATCGTACTTTTACGATTTTTTTCGATATTTAGTGCGATATTTTCGTGCCATTTGGGCCAATTCTGACCAAACGGGTGGGGCTACAACGTTCATATTATACATGAACATTAAGGTTATGGTGATGTAGTACCTTTTGAAAGAAAATGTTGAAAAAGTTAGCCAGAATCTATAGAAATATAGCTTTTAATGTAAGATTTTTCGAGTTTAAGTGCGATATTTTCGTGCCATTTGGGCCAATTCTGACCAAACGGGTGGGGCTACAACGTTCATATTTCACATAAACATTAAGGTAATGGTGATGTATTGCTTTATGAAAGAAAAAGTTGAAAAAGTTAGCCAGAATCGAGAGAAATAAAGCTTTTATTATACGTTTTTTGACTTTTTGTGCGATATTTTCGTGCCATTTGGGCCAATTCTGACCAAACGGGTGGGGCTACAACGTTCATATTATACATGGACATTAAGGTTATGGTGATGTAGTACCTTTTGAAAGAAAATGTTGAAAAAGTTTGCCAGAATCCATAGAAATATAGCTTTTAATGTAAGATTTTTACGTTAAATAATAACAAATTAACAAGAAACAATAGAAACTTGACAACAATCACCTACAATGCGTCGGCAGAAAAACAAAGCACTTGCAAAAGTAAAGATATCCTACGCAAACTAAAAACTTTAAAAAAGCTCATCCATCAACGCGGCGGGACTATAGCGTTTTCCTAGTTTAATTTAATTTAATTTAATTTAAAAAATCGGCTAAGTAATGATTTTTTTCGCAGAACAACAGAAAATCCGCATGCATGCATGCACCAATTACGCTCATCCAACAAAGGGCATGAAAAAGCGTTTGCGAAGCTTCCTAGTATACACCCTTTCCCCATCTAGTGGGTTTTTGTTAACTAATCCCGTGTGCATTTTGTGATAGAGTATTGAGAGTGGTATCAATTTTTTTCCTTGTGAAGTACTGATTCAGAAAAGTGATGGTGGGGATCTGGGACACGCGACTGGAAGGGGTGAGGAATGGGGGTTAAAATGTTCGAAATTTTGTAAATATAATCAAATATTTTTCTCATTTTTTCTACAATTTCTAAATTGGTTTAATTATTTTTAGCTTTTTAACACTAAATTTTACTTATATATTTCAATTAATCATTAATTGACCGCCATATTGGATTCAAAATGGCGTTAATAATTATTTCTTAAAATTCCGCACATAGTCGTGTGGGATATCAGATTAAGGTATTTAACGTCTTAATATGGATAAGAAGAACTGTTTCATGGACATGGTTATCACTAAGAGTACCAATATCGACATTGATTTGACTTGTAGACCAGTGTCCTACCGATTTCTTCAAAATGTACATGTATTTTATGCTGCCATTGCCAATATTTTAGTGATTTTTTTACTGCCGAGTACAAATGTATGACATGGCATTATGATAAAGTAAAATTAATGACATCCAACAAAATTTAAGTTCAATACATTTTTTCAATATATTTCAATACATTTTGATTTAGCACAAGAACATCGTACTATATTCAACAGTTCTTCAGGCCCGCAAGGGATGTCACACATTACTGGCTCATACGATTTATCATCATCTATAGTCAATCCAAAGTCTGTTACTAATGGTATACGAGGGTTTGCAACATGCGATTGCTACCAAATCAATGCTTGATAATGAGCTCTTTTGATAGCTGGGCGTAGTGCAGCTTGAGTCGGTGGCACACTTATGCCTTATACTTGCTTTTTCGTAAAAAAAAACTAACAACCAACATAAACACCATTGATTCTCACGTAGAGTATTTATTTTGGGCACTCGCAAGTACACAGAGCATAATGTATTCTTCAAGGACTCGACACGTTTCTTCTCCAATAATTGTTCGTGTTCCACCTAGTGATGCAAGGGCTTCCAGGACATTGTCATCAGCATCTACAAACCTGTTCCAGAAACTGACCTTAGATTTACCAGAAAATGAATCAGTAATGTCAGCTCCAGAAAGAGAATACATTTCGAGTAAAGCAGCAACTCTTTTTTGTCCCATTGCTTCAGAAATTTTTCGTATTGAAATTCGACGTGGTTTAACCTCTGTTAAAACCAGATAAGAATATTTTGGGAGTTGTGAATATCGATGTGTAGCCAACACTAGAACCTTAGTGTCAGGAGTGATAATAGTCAAGAACTGAGCCCCTCTTTCGGTTGCATGAAGTGCACGGAGAAAGATTTTCGTGTCGGCCTCTTCTTGAGAAATGCTTTTGTCGACATGAAGTTTAGTGGTTTTTGCAATGTTGCGGAAAGAAACAACACATTTTCATTCAAGTCTGTAGCCATTTTTAATATACTTTTAGGCAACAATTCTGTAATCGAATCTTTATTTTTGAAATGGGACATAAGTTTGTTTAGAGGGACCGATTTTATTATTGTGTGAGGTTCTATTTTGTACTGAATGGGGGGCTTTCCCAGCTGCCGTTTGTTTCTTGTGATTTTTTTTAGCGATTTCTCAACAAACGTATCAAATACAACATGGACCACTGAGAAACTCCCATACTTTGAAAAGACTTTCTTACAAAACTGATCTGCCAAATCTGAAATTGTCCTGGTGTCCTTTGCAAGCTTTAAATGCGTGTATGTGACAGGAGATTTCGCGAGATCATTGTGATAAAGACAGTTCTTTGGATGCGTGGTCTTCCAAATGATGCGTTAGCTTCCTTTTGGTTGAACGTGGTTCATGGTCCATTCATTTCTAAACATACTGCATGGATCAGCAGATAGCTCGTATTTACCAATTTATTCTTTTAGATTTATTTTTGGCAGAGAATGACATAGAACAACAAGACGATTGAAAAGCTTCCTGTCTTCTTTTAAGTGAACAACACCCTGTTTGGTTTTTACTTTTACTTTCTTTGACATAGTCTTACACAGTCTCAACTTGTTTTGTGGAACTGTATCCCACAAATTAACAGTCATCAATGATACGTTCACGAACAAATTTCTGATAGTGCGCTTGGCCAAAGTCTGGCACTTCAAGCAACCAAAAGAGGGACTCAGTCCTTGACTATCTTCACTCCTGACACTGACGTTCTAGTGTTGGCTAAACACATCTATATTCACAACTCCAGAAATATACTTATCTGGTTTTAACAGAGGTTAAACCACGTCGAATTTCAATACGAAAAATTTCTGAAGCAATGGGACAAAAAAGAGTTGCTGCTTTACTCGAAATATATTCTCTTTCTGGAGCTGACATTACTGATTCATTTTCTGGTAAATCTAAGGTCAGTTTCTGGAACAGGTTTGTAGATGCTGATGACAATGTCCTGGAAGCCCTTGCATCACTAGGTGGAACGCGAACAATTATTGGAGAAGAAACGTGTCGAGTCCTTGAAGAATACATTATGCTCTGTGTACTTGCAAGTGCCGAAAATAAATACTCTACGTGAGAATCAATGGTGTTTATGTTGGTTGTTAGTTTTTTTTTACGAAAAAGCAAGTATAAGGCATAAGTGTGCCACCGACTCAAGCTGCACCACGCCCAGCTATCAAAAGAGCTCATTATCAAGCATTGATTTGGTAGCAATCGCATGTTGCAAACCCTCGTATACCATTAGTAACAGACTTTGGATTGACTATAGATGATGATAAATCGTAGGAGCCAGTAATGTGTGACATCCCTTGCGGGCCTGAAGAACTGTTGAATATAGTACGATGTTCTTGTGCTAAATCAAAATGTATTGAAATATATTGAAAAAATGTATTGAACTTAAATTTTGTTGGATGTCATTAATTTTACTTTATCATAATGCCATGTCATACATTTGTACTCGGCAGTAAAAAAATCACTAAAATATTGGCAATGGCAGCATAAAATACATGTACATTTTGAAGAAATCGGTAGGACACTGGTCTACAAGTCAAATCAATGTCGATATTGGTACTCTTAGTGATAACCATGTCCATGAAACAGTTCTCTTATCCATATTAAGACGTTAAATACCTTTAATCTGATATCCCACACGACTATGTGCGGAATTTTAAGAAATAATTATTTCCGCCATTTTGAATCCAATATGGCGGTCAATTTAATGATTAATTGAAATATATAAGTAAAATTTAGTGTTAAAAAGCTAAAAATAATTAAACCAATTTAGAATTGTAGAAAAAATGAGAAAAATATTTGATTATATTTACAAAATTTCGACATTTTAACCCCCACCCCTCACCCCTTCCAGTCGCGTGTCCCAGATCCCCACCATCACTTTTCTGAATCAGTACTTCACAAGGAAAAAAATGATACCACTCTCAATACTCTATCACAAAATTTCACACGGGATTAGTTAACAAAACCCACTAGATGGGGAAAGGGTGTATACTAGGAAGCTTCGCAAACGCTTTTTCATGCCCTTTGTTGGATGAGCGTAATTGGTGCATGCATGCATGCGGATTTTCTGTTGTTCTGCGAAAAAAATCATTACTTAGCCGATTTTTTAAATTAAATTAAATTAAATTAAACTAGGAAAACGCTATAGTCCCGCCGCGTTGATGGATGAGCTCACTGGATCGCGGCGAAACGGGTTCTGCGGTACTTGAAGGGAACGGCGGATATTGGTCTACGATTCGAGAAATCAGCTGGAAGTTTGGTTGGTTTCGGGGACGCAGATTGGGGGAACTGTTCGAATGACAGGAGATCCTATACAGGGTATGCTTTTATCCTGAGCGGTTGTCCGATTTCTTGGGAATCAAGAAAGCAGAGAACAGTGGCCCTATCGTCGACTGAGGCTGAGTATATGGCTCTCACCGAAGCCGCTAAGGAAGCCATATACCTTCAGCGATTCCTCGTAGAACTCGGTTTTGAGAAATTAGCCGAAGTAAAAATATTCAGCGACAACAATGGGGCACGAAAGTTATCAGAAAACCCCATTTACCATCGAAGAACGAAGCACATAGAATGTGACGCCACCACTTCATCAGAGAAGTGTTGGAAAATGGACTTGTGAAGGTCGAGTACAGGTCGACCGAGGACATGGCAGCTTGACGTACTAACAAAGGGACTGCCTGGACCGAAGCACGCGAAATGCCTTCGGATGCTTGGACTTCAGAATCTCCGTTCTCATCTCGAGGGAAGTGTTGAAATTGGCGCTCTCACAGATACGATAAGAGACGGTCACAGCATTCTGCCGCGCCAGTAGGCCTACACTAGGATAGGCGCTTCACGCATTTTCCCTTGTTACCCGCTAGAGGGCAGGCAGCGCTTCTTTTGCTTAGTGTCGACTTAGGCCTAGATGGATTACACTTGGAGTCGATAAAGGTAGTTGGCGCGTCACGCGGTTAGGCGCGTGGTTTAACAAGGTCACTTGTTTGCTGTGTTTTATTATGATTTCATTAATTATATTAGGTAAATATACATTAAAGCAGACGTAAAAAAAAACTACAAATTTTTAACGTTTCTATCAATAATATAAAGGATTTATACGGAGTTTTATATTTTAATTGTCATCATCCATAAACAAATGTAACCTAGAAATCCTATAACGTTTCTATTTAAAATATAAACGACTTCACCCGAAATATTAAATTATTATTTTTGCCATTCATAAACCAAAAAACAACAAAACCTTTGACGTTTCTATTTAAATTATAAAGGACTTTCATCCGCAAAGGAGATTTATTAATTTTTTAATTTTTTATTATTATTATTATTATTATTTGCATTTATTTGTACAACATTTGCCATTCATTACCCAAAAAAACCTACAGAACCATCTTCTATGTAAAATATGAAGGACTTTCATCTGAAAAGGAGATTTATTAATACTAATTATTATTTTTGGGGGGATACCTGAACCAAAAAACCTACAATACCTTAACGTTTCTATTTAAAATATGAAGGATTTTCCCGAAAAGGAGTTTCATTAATTGTTATTGTTACTATTCTGTTGTTTTATAGAAAAACATAAGACATAATATAAAAAAAATCGCTTTGACGGAGATTTGAACCATCGAACTTCGATTAAAAGGTTAGCCCGCTACCATCCTGCCAACACGGCACTACCATTTCGGGCCGCCTTGGGTGGTAGCGACGGGGCCGCTGCAGCAGTCGGTAAGGAAAGTACACCGTCCACTGTCATCCCTCTAGAGCCCTATCCGACTACCTCTTTTGCTCAAGGTCTGCTGGATCTCCGCCTAGCGGAGGATCGTCTAACTCTCTAGGTTAGGTCGTCGCAGCAGCGAATTTAGAAGCCATCTTGGTGATTAATTCTAGAGCGGGAATGTAGTAACTAGTACTATTTCACGCACTTTGCATACTAGTGAGTTAATTACCTACAAAACTGGAGGTTGTCAACGACTTTCAATACCACGTTAGTAATCAGGATGAATGCCTCTATAACGTCATATAGTGATTATGCTTGGACATGTCGTCGTTTTTCCCTTTTAAAAAGAGCTTTTCCCGGAATGTTGTACTTTTTTCACGCACTTTGCATACTAATGAGTTGATTACCTAAAAAACAGGAGGTTGCCAACGAGGTTGAATACCATGTAAGTGATCAGGATGAATGCCACTATAACGTCATATAGTGGTTTTGTTTGGACATCTCGTCGTTTTCCCTTAAAACGAGCATTTCCCGAACATATATGTACTTTTTCACGCACTTTGTATATGAATGAGCTAATATGTAAAAAAAAAAAAAAAATGGAGGTTGTCAACGAAGTTGAATACCATGATTGTAATGAGGGTGAATGCCACTAAACGTTATATAGTGGTTATGTTTGTACATATCGTCGTTTTCCATTAAAACGAGCATTTCTCGGCGACATAGTAATTTTTTCATCACGCCACCTTGAAAAATACCGTCATTTACTAGTGTTTTATGATATTTGTGTACATTATTATCATCACATATTATGTTGCTTTGGGCACAAGCAATGTTGGTAATAAACTAGGAAGCTTCGCAAACACTTTTTCAGGCGCGTTGTTGGATGAGCGTAATTGTTTTAGGGTATTTCACTGAAAATGAATGAAAAAACGGCAATTTTACATTATTATGTTTTAATTTCTTTTTAAGTTTACTTTTTTATTTATTAAATACATAAATTTATTTAGTATTGATATAATGCTAAAAGCATTAAATGAATTTTTTTCTTTAGCGCTGTATGCTATTTTACATGGGAAAATGGCTTACCAGTACTTATATTAGGCCTAATCTAGGGCTGTATAGAGTGTTATTCATAACATTTTAGTCAATTTTAAAGAAGCCTAGATTGACAGGTTATAAAGGCCCAGTGAATTCATGTTTAATAATAAAACTGAGCCTTTAGGCTATGTTGTACTCAAATTTACCAAAAAAACAACATAAATAAACATTAAATGCTATTCTCTCAAAACTTTTATTCTAGCACATTTGCTAACATTTTTCCTACTTCTAGCCTACAGTTTTTAAGATAAAAGGATAATTTATTTTTTAATGGCTCACTAGTCTTATTCTGACAAATTCACCAGACACTTTTTTGATGAGATTTATGGTTTTTTAATTAAAAATATGGGAAATATAGATTTTGTTACAAAAAACATATATTTCCCAACAATGCAAAGGAAAAAAATCATATTTATCAAACAAAACGAAAATTATAAAATCCATCTGGTACGGGTAAATGTTTAGATAATTGTTTTTTAATCAAAAAAACACCTTTCACTTTAAAAAATAAATTAAAATTGTAAGAGCCTTGGCATTTTTATCAAACGCTGTTTAAATCGTAAAATTGCAATTATTATGAGAAATAATTGTTTGATTTGCGCTCAAATTTCACAAGAATATATAAATCCATAAATTAAGGTTCTGTGAAAAAATCATTACAATCGGATAAAGCATGTATAGGTGTTATATGTCGAAGAATGTTTTAAAAATAAAAAAAATCATAAATTTGCGATTTTCATGAGAAATAATTTTTTGATTGCACTAAAATTTCACAAGAATATATTAATTCAACAAATTAAGATTCTGTGATAAAAATTATTACAATCGGATAAAGCATGTTAGTGTTATAAGTCGAAGAATTTTTTTAAAAATCGAAAAAAATCGTTAAATTGCGATTTTTATGAGAAAAAAAAAATTCGATTGCGCTCAAAAACGTGGCAGTTATAAGTTCAGAGATTTTGAAGGCCTCCATAAAATTTCATCGCAATCGGAATATCGGTTTAGCCGGAATCGTGTTAAGAGACAGACAAAAATACAGAAAAAAGAAAAAAAGAGGTTCCGTATTTTTTCTGGCCAGTGTAGTGAAATGGAATCTTCGCTTCGCTCGCTACGCTCGCTACACTCATCCAATTATCAGAAACAGGCTTTTAGAAATAAATTTTTGAAGTCGTAAAAAAAATTGCTCATGGATATCCTACACATTACACCAGTGCTTAATTTGTAATGGTGCGCGGATACGTAGTATACCCACCTTTTTTTGTGGGTATACGCAGTGTACCCACCTTTTTCATGAATTATTAGGAACGCAACACTCACATTGTGGCTAATATAAAAAACGAAAATAATTTATACTAGGAAAACGCTTAAGTCCCGCCGCGTTGTTGGATGAGCGTAATTGGTGAATTGAGCTGCCATGTGTTTTGCGGATTTTCTGTTGTTCTGTGAAAAAATCAGAACTTTGTTGAAATTTTTTTAATTAAATCAAATTAAATAAAAAATTAGCTTATTTTTTTTTAATTAATCGTAATTTTAAAAAAGGAAAAAATCGTAAAATTAAGATTTTCATGAGAAATAATTATTTGATTACGCTCAAATTTCACACGAATATATCAATTCATAAAATTAAGGTTCTGTGAAAAAATCATTACAATCGGATAAAGCATGTAGGAGTTATAAGTCGAAGAAATTTTTTAAAAATCGAAAAAAATCGTAAAATTACGATTTTCATGAGAAATACTTTTTCGATTGCGCTCAAAAACGTAGCAGTTCTTAGTTCAGAGATTTCGAAGGCCTCCATAAAATTTCATCGCAATCGGAGTATCGGTTTAGCCGGAATCGTGTTAACAGACAGACAAAAATACAGAAAGAAAGAAAGAAAGAAAGAAAAAAAAAAAAAAAAAAAAAAAAAACATTCCGGATTTTTTTTCTCCAGTGTAGTAAAATGGAATCTTCGCTTCGCTCGCTACGCTCGCTACGCTCATCCAATTAATTATTTTACACCCACATGCTCATATTTCAAATTTATTTGAATACATTTATAACTGTAAATAAACTTAGTACACTCAGCTCTCACTTTGAAGAGTAATGACCAACGATTTCGACAATTTCCCATTATTGTTGGACGTGATCACGAACGTAATGATATGCATATTCAATGGTTGTGACATGGTCGATCACGTCACTACTCCAATTCTTTTTTTTTTATAGTTTTAACTGTACAAAAAGCCATTAATTTGGTATTGCATTCAGACCACTTTTTTTCTAGAACACACCAACACTAAAAACCTGATTTTCAAAATTTTCGTCGGCGGCGCTGTAGTTGGGGGGCAGGCCCCCCCAACCCCCCGTACTGGTCCCCTTAAAATAATTCTCCCGGCTTTTTAGCGTGTACCCACCTTTTCCCTTACAAATTAACCACTGCATTACACTATAATAATATAACATAGGGTATTTAAAATTATTTCATTTTTTAAATTACATTACAACAAATTATTATTCATTATTATTGGGTTGTCAATTTTATTATCTCGAAATGCACGCGATTCTTTTCGGGCCTCTACATCGTCATTTTGTGGTCAAGTATTAGGGCGCGCTAAGTAGATGTTCACTTTGATTTTTAAAATTCCCTCTATTTCTCGTGCAAATCACCGTAATGGCTGCTATACATTGTGGAACGGGTTGCGACGACCTAACTTCGTGGCCACACGAGCGAGTTAGACGAGCCTCCGCCAGGTGGCGGAGATCTAGAGGACCTTGCTTTTGCTCGCCTAGAAAGAATTCCATTCTCTCTCTCAACGTTTGTAAAACGTAACGTAATTGTATCACAACTTGTCTTGCTAATAATTAAATCTAACGAGTGTTCTTGAACAAGTCTTGAATTCCTTTATGTGTGAAATAACCCTGCGTATCCACTCAACCTGCTCCACAATTACAATACAACAAATTTCTAGCTTTATTACTATTGTGTTGCCAATTTTTATTATCTCGAAATGCACGCGATTCTTTTATGGCCTCTACATCGTTATTTTGTGGTCAAGTTTTAGGGCGTGCTTTATAGATGTTCACTTTGATTTTTAAAATTCCCTCTATTTCTCGTGCATGTCACCAATATGGCTGCAATACACTGTGGAACGGGTTGAACGACCTAACTTCGTGGCCACACGAGCGAGTTAGACGAACCTCCGCCAGGGGCCACACCAGCGAGTTAGACAAGCCTTCGCCAGGTGGCGGAGATCTAGAGGACCTTGCCCCAAACGGCTGAAAATATGATAATTGGATGAGCGTAGCGAGCGAAGCGAAGATTCCATTTCACTACACTGGAAAAAAAAATCCGGAATGTTTTTTTTTTCTTCTTTTCTTTCTTTCTTTTTTTTTGTTTTTTTGTTTGTCTGTTAACACGATTCCGGCTAAACCGATACTCCGATTGTGATGAAATTTTATGGGGGCCTTCGAAATCTCTGAACTTAGAACTGCCACGTTTTTGAGCGCAATCGGGAAATTTTTCTCATAAAAAAACGCAATTTTACGATTTTTTTCGAATTTTAAAACATTTCTCGACTTATAACCCTACATGCTTTACCGATTGTAATGATTTTTTCACAGAACTTTATTTATGAATTAAGATATCGGGGTGAAATTTGAGCGTAATCGAAAATTATTTTTTCATGAAAATCGAAATTTTACGGGTTTTTTCATTTTTAAAACAATTCTTTGACTTACAACACCTACATGCTTTATGCTATTGTAATGATTTTTTCACAGAACCTTAACTTTATGAATTAATTTTTTGTGTAAAATTTGAGCGCAACGAATAACTATTTCTTATGAAATTTCATTTTTACGTTTTTTTTCTTTTTTAAAAATTACGATTAATTAAAAAAATTAAGTTAATTTTTTATTTAATTTCATTTATTTAAAAAAATCTTCAAACTAAATTAAGATTTTTTCACAGAACAAAAGTAAAAATCCGCGTAACACATGGCAACTTAGTGCACCAATTACGTTCTCAACAACGCGGCGGGACTTAAGCGTTTTCCTAGTATCATAATTAGGGCTTGTAAAATAAAATAAAATCGTATTTAGAGTCAACCCACTCAGTCACAGAACTGATTTAGTAGGCCTATTGTATTTGTACAACATTGTAATGATTAACAAATAATTGGATGAGCGTAGCGAGCGTAGGGAGCGAAGCGAAGATTCCTTTTCACTACACTGGAAAAAAAAATCCGGAATTTTTTTTTTTTTTTTTTTTTTTTTTTTTTTTTTTTTTTGTCTGTCTGTTAACACATTCCGGCTAAACCGATACTCCGATTGCGATGAAATTTTAGGATCCTTTGAAATCTCTGAACAAGAACTGCCACCTTTTTGACCCAAATCAAAAAAATTTTTTCTATAAAAATCGCAATTTTACGTTTTTTCGATTTTTAAAAAAAAATTTTTCGACTTATAATCCTACATGCTTTATCCGTTTAATGTTTTTTTTCACAAACCCTTAAATTTTTATGAATTATATTTTTCGTGTGAAATTTGAGCGTAATCAAATAATTATTTTCAGAAAATCGCAATTTACGATTTTTTTTATTTCTTCGGCTTATAACACTACTGCTTTATCCGATTTTAATGTTTTTTTTACAAAACCCAATTTTTAAGAATTAATAATTCGTGTAAAATTTGTGCGCAATCGAATAATATTTCTTAAAAAAATTTAAATATTACGTTTTTTTCCTTTTTTTAAAATTACAATTAATTTAAAAAAAATTAATTTAAATTTTTATTTAATTTGATTTAATTTAAAAAAAAATTTCAACAAAGTTCTGATTTTTTCACAGAACAACAGAAAATCCGCATAACACATGGCAGCTCAATGCACCAATTACGCTCATCCAACAACGCGGCGGGACTTAAGCGTTTTCCTAGTTTAAATAGTTTAATAAGTATCTCTCATAAAACGCTTTTTTTAGTGTGGCTGACGTGCCGAACAACGGATTTATGTTGATTAATCGCACCTTCGATTCTGTAAATTATATGCCTACGCTAAGTCGGTTGTGTGTGGTATGAGAGCTTTTCTTTGCCCCCCAAAATTAGAAAAACTTGCAAAATCAATCAAGCGCAGGTCAGTAAACAACGGCATTACAATGTTCGCGACTTTGCGGTATGTTATGAAATTAAAACTTTTAATTCGATTCGGTTGACGATGCGGATTACTTTTGCGATTATAGAGACACGCGTTTTGTAATGTTTCGACGAATGTTTTATGTCAGGAATATAGAGATGGGCTTTGCGTGATTAATAATTCCCATTTCCCATTCCGTGTTTTATTTATCTCCTTCTGTATTATATATTATGCATAAACGTTATTATTTTCTTGTTCTCCACGCGTTTCCGCCATTCATAAATAAAACATTAGAATAAAATTTGGAATCTGTATGCGAACGTGGGTACTAATTGGATGAGCGTAGCGAAGACTTCAATTTCACTTACCCTTGAAACCCAAAGATACCACTTTGTTAAAATTATCCTAATTTAACAAAAATAATTCTGCAATTGTACTTGAAAATGTAATGCGATCCCACGCATACAAAAGCTTTTTGGATGAGCGAAGCGAAGATTCCATTTCACTACACTGGAGAAAAAAATCCGGGATGTTTTTTTTCGTTCTATTTTTTTGTATTTTTGTCTGTCTGTTAGCACGATTCCGGCTAAACCGATATTCCAATTGAGATGAAATTTTATGGAGACCTTCGAAATCTCTGAACTTAGTACTGCCACGTTTTTGAGCGCAATCGAAAAATTATTTCTCATAAAAATCGCAAATTTACGATTTTTTTCGATTTTTAAAAAATTTTCAACTTTAACACCTACATGCTTTATCCGATTTTAACGATTTTTTCACAGAACCTTAATTTTATGAATTAAGGTATTCTTGTGAAATTTGAACGCAATCGAAAAACTATTTCTTATGAAAATCGAAGTTTTACGTGTTTTTTCCTATATAAAACAATTCTTTGACTTATAACACCTACATGCTTTATCCTATTGTAATGATTTTTTCACAGAACCTTAATTTTATGAATTAATATATTCCTGTAAAATTTATGCGCAATCGAATTATTATTTCTTATGAAAATTTAGATATTAAGATTTTTCAGTTTTTAAAATTATTACGATTAATTAAAAAAAATAAAAATTAAAGTTATTTTTTTATTTTATTAGTTTAATTTTTAAAAAATCTTGATTTTTTTACAGAACAACAGAAAATCCGCTTAACACATGGCAGCTCAATGAACCAATTACGCTCATCCAACAACGCGGCGGGACTTTAGCGTTTTCCTAGTAGTTATCATAGGACAGAAATAGTTAACCAAAAAAGCTCAACCGTCAACGCGACTAGTGCGTCAGCGTAGCTTCCTAGCTGGATGAGCGTAGCGAGCGAAGCAAAGATTCCATTCTACTACACTGGGAGAAAAAAATCCAGAATGTTTTTTTCCCTTTTTTTCTTTTTTTTCTGTTTGTATTTTTGTGTGTCCGTTAACATGATTCCGGCAAAACCGATACTCCAATTGCGATTAAATTTTCTGGAGGATTTCGAAATCTCTGAACTACGAACTGCCACGTTTTTGAGCGCAATCAAAAAATTATTTCTCATTAAAATCGCAATTTTACGATTTTATTCGATTTTTTAAAAATTTCTTCGGCTTATAACACCTACATGCGTTATCCTATTGAAACTATTTTTGCACAGATCCTTTATTTTATGAATTAATATATTCGTGTGAAATTTGAGCGTCATAGAAAAATTATTTCTCATAATAATCGTAATTTTACGATTTTTTTACTTTCATCGGCTTATAACACCTGCATGCTTTATCCGATTGGAATGATTTTTTCACAGAATATTATTTTTATGAATTTATATATTCCTGTGAAATTTGAGCGCAATCGAATTTTTTTTCTCGTGATAATCGCAATTTTACGATTTTTTTTCGATTTTTTAAATGTCTTCGACTTATAACACCTACGTGCTTTATCCGATTGTAATGATTTTTTTACTGAACCTTAATTGGATGAGCGAAGCGAAGATTCCATTTCACTACACCGGAGAAAAAAATCCGGAATGTTTTTTTTTCTTTTTTTTTTGTATTTTTGTGTGTCTTTTAACACGATTCCGGCTGAACCGATACTCCAATTGCGATGCAATTTAATGGAGACCTTCGAAATTTCTGAACTTAGAACTGCCACCTTTTTGAGCGCAATCAAAAAATTATTTCTCATAAAAATCGACATTTTACGATTTTTTTCGATTTTTAAAAAAATTCTCCGACTTAAAACACCCACATGCTTTATTCGATTGTAATGATTTTTTCACAGAACTATTATTTTATGAATTAATATATTCGTGTTAAATTTAAACGTAATCAACCAATTATTTCTCATGAAAATCGCAGTGTTTACGATTTTTTCCCGATTTTTAACATTTCTTCGACTTATAACACCGACATGCTTTACACGATAGTCATGATTTTTTCACAGACTTTAATTTTGTGAATTAATATTTTCGTCTGAAATTTGAGCGTAATCGAAAAATTATTTCTTCTGAAAATCGCAATTTTACGTTTTTTTCGTTTTAAAAATTACGCTCATCCAACAACGCGCCTGAAAAAGCGTTTGCGAAGCTTCCTAGTTTATTTTTAATGATCTATTTCCAGTGTCCACGATCGACCTGCCAAAGAAGCTAGAATCACACAAGAGTAAAATGTCTTTGCATTCAAAGAGTTTTGAATTGTCCAAGTCAACAAATGCAGAACAGTAGTTATGGATACGAGATTTAAGTTTGGAGCCGTGCAGTTCGTGAAACATTTTTAAATTCATCAGATTCGGTAAGATGAGTGACTCTTTTGGACGTTATGAAAAGGAATCAGCAAGTGAATTATCACAATTGGCTGTGAACAACCGTTTATTAAACTTTGTCATCGACGCACTACTCCAGAACTGTAGTGCGTCAGAAGAGGAAATCATAGAACACATAGAGGTAGGCCTATGATCATTATAGCCTAGAAGTAGGTCTAGTACTAGATGCAAGCCTAGCAGACTAGGCCTACATAGCCCCTAGGCTTAAGTGGTGCATAATTACCTAACGGTTGACGCGACCAAATAAACTCCCGAACTTCCCTTGACGACCCCACCACGACGACCACCAAACAACACGAACGATGACAAAGACGATGACGACCACGACGTAAGAATCCCCTATTTACTCCCCTTACCCTAGGCTTGTTCTGACCAGCATGGGACGTCCTCCCCACATCCCCTAGGCTTGAGTGGCGCATTATGACGAAACGGTTGACACGCCCATAATCCAAATAAACTCTTAAACTTCCCATGACGACCCCACCACGACAACCACCATGATAACACGAACGATGACAAAGACGATGACGACCACGACGTAAGAATCCCCCATTGACTCCCCTTACCCGTGGCTGGTTCTGACCAGCATGCCTCCGTCTGGGCCCGGGGTAGAATTGGCCCAGAGCATGGCTCTGCTAATCGTAAAAGGCGATTCAAGAGAAAAAGTCCACCTCGCAAACATCAGCTAGTAAGAGGGGAATATATTACTCCCCGAAACCAGAGGCGAGCTCGGGCAATCGTCGTCGGGGACCTTGCTCCCTTCCCTTGGCGACCTCCCCGAAGACGATGACAAAGACACAACGAACGATGACAAAGACGATGACGACCGCAACGTGAGCAAACCCACCTTCCACCCCTTACCCGTGGCTTACCCGTAGCGCATAATGACCTAACGGATGACGCGCCCTTAATAAAAGAAAATAGGCCTATAACTTTTAAACTAAAACCTGAATTTGTTTGAAATATTTAATTTCTATCGACTTCGGACTACTTATTTCAATCAAAGTGAACCGGGAAGTGACTTACTTCCCATATGTCTTGAATTTTGTTTACAGGGGTTTGATCGGGCCAGCCAAACAAATGAATTGACAGATGTGTTACATTTATTTTAAATCATGGGGCTCGTGACGATCACCAACAACAACTACACACTCACCAGGGCCAACCCTCAGCAGATGATTGAACCGGGAAGTGACTCACTCCCTTATGTCTTGTTGTTTCCAGGGCTTTGATCCTGAAAGCCAAAGGGACACCCTGACAGATGTAATGGGACGATTAGTGAACATGGGTCTCGTCACCGTCACCAACAACCTGTACACACTCACTCGGCCCGACCCTCAGCAAATGATTGAGAGCGACCTAGACGACCAAGGTGAGCGGAATACTTGTCTTGCATAGGCCTAGGAAACGACAAGCCACCCTATGGTTAGTGAGTCACGTGATTCCCTGTTTGTCCCGGGGTAGGGTTTAGCCCAGAGCATGGCGCTGATAGTCGTAGCCGCAAGGAAATAGACCAAGTGAATCTCGCCAACATCAGCTAGTAGGAATGTGTAGATGAGTATAGGCCTAGGCCTATTTTACTCCCCACTACTAGAGGCGAGATTTGGTGGTAGTCGTCGGGGATATCTCCCCCTTACCTTGACGACCTCCAAGTTGCCCCTACCAAAAATATGGTAGATGCTATTTTTGTAGGGAATTGTATGGTGAATATTTTCGCTATTTAAACTTTTTGTCTATCTCAGGCAATTTTGGATTCAGATTCAAGTCGGACATTTTTCAAAATGGCGGCCAATCGCCAGGATTAAATAAATGGCTCCCATGCTAAATTCATCCTTAACATCGTGGTAATGCACTTCAATAATAAATATCCACTTACAAAAACACACGGACTTCTTTCGACCGGACTATTATCTATCTTACAAACAGCTGCTGCACCTATCGATAAAGGAGATAAACCCTGTTAATAGGTTACCGGTAAGTATCCCCGGGTAAAAAAGCTGCTTTATTTTCTTCGGAATTGTTAGAATTTTTCTTAATAAAGAATTATATATTTTTTTTACTTTTATTAAACTCCAGAGAGTACAACACCAACTTGGCGTAACATAGGCAACATTACATCAAAACAAATTACACAAGTAGTTACAGTCAGTTAAACATTTCAGCTATGACAATGACAGGATAAATGATTAATAAAATTACAAGTTGACAAAGTAGGTACATAATATTTTTTATAATTACAGTCAATTAAACATTTCAGACTATATTGTACTTTTTATACCTGATTCTAGACAAGACCCTTTGTGGCAAGATCAGTAATGGAATGAGTCCTAGCTGGACATATAAAAACATGATACAGGTCGCAATCCCTAGAACAGTGGGAGCATTTGCAGTCTGTATATGATGAATGGAACTTTCTATCAAGGCAAAACAAATGGTGAAAACCGTGAGCTGCTACACGGGTTAGCACATGCCTGTTTTTGGCAAGAGGTTTTTTCCAATCATCATTTTTGAACAAATCCAAAGTAAAGAATTCAGGTCTAATTTCAAGACGTTTTGACATGCAGTTATGAACGACAGTACGAAAGGCATCTGATTGGCTAAGGTTAAATTTAAACTGTAGGTCCGCAACAAACAATGATTCATCTACCATCTCATATACCAAGCGGGAACGAGTAAATTTACATAGAGAAAGGATCTTTTTCATATATAGGGTCTTAACCGATTCTAATTGTGTGAGATTGGCTTGGGAGAGGTAGGGCCATATGATTTCGATGCCGTAGGAAGCAATCGGGGAAATTTTAAGGTGGAAGAGTTTCATAGCCCAAGATATTGAGAGTGAGTATAATTTGGAGATAAGGTGCATTGCTTTTATGGCAGAGGAACATCTTGCTTTGATGTGGGGAGAAAAAGAAGTACCTTTATAGGCCTAATGGAGTAAGATACCCAGATATTTGAAAGAAGAATCAAACTCGGCTTTTTCAGTACCCCTACCATAGAAAAGCACATCGCTTTTGGCTAACTTCCCCCCTTTTCTGAACTTAACAACTTTTGTTTTGTTGACATTTACTACTAAATGTTTGCTTTCACACCATGTTTTGAGTTTTAGTAAAGTGTATTGAAGCTGAGCGAGGTTTTCCGTGTATAGTGCGATGTCATCTGCGTACATTATCAAGTGAACGTCTTTGTTAAATTCGTCCAAGATAGATTCTTTTATATCTGAAGTAAATAGGTTGAACAAAAGTGGGCTGGAAGGATCCCCTTGGAGGACTCCGTTTGATTGTGTTATTGGATGTTTTTGAACCATTACAATAAAGGATTATTGTAATGGTTCAAAAATCAAATTGTACGTAAAAACACAAAAATACACAAATTTCCGGTATGTCCGGATGTTTTGTTTGCCTGTAGTAGATTCAATTTAAGCATGGGAAAATTCTATTTTCACACATTTTTTTGTTGGTTATACACTTAAAACAATCTAATCATAAACAACTTTTTGTCAATTTGTATGCCTATTCTTCAAGTCGCAATATTTAATTCGGTTGAAGCGCCCTATTGTCTTTGATAGTCGTCCGTGTCGTTAGCATGGAAAGTGGGGGGGGGGGGGGGGGAATTTGCAAACAATTTTTTTTGCGTGAAAATAAAATCTAATTCTGGATTTTTTTAAACTTTTTTGTCAATTTGGTATCTTCAAATCACAAATTTTAAATTGTTAAGGTAGAAAGCAAAGTTTGTCCGTGTCATGTCTCATGATACAATCCAAACACTACGCCCTATTGAAATGCATTTATTGTGGGAATAGCCTTTCATCGAGGACCTTGACTGTGGGCCTATTTGACGGGGAATGGTGGTATAGAGGAGGTTGCAATCCCCCAGAAAGTTTTAAGTTCAGTGCCCGGCCGCCACCAGAATAAATCTCGCAAACGTCAGCTAGTATGAACCCTCACCTGGGCCTACGGTAGAATTTGGCCCAGAGCACCGCTCTGCTCATCGTAAAAGATGACGAAAAAGGAAATGCCCATCTCTCAAACATCAGATGGTATGTAGGGGATTATTTTACTCCCCGAAACTAAAGGCGAGCTCTGGCCGTGCTTTCCCGTGACGGATTCTGTTCAACACCATCGTATCCATCCCACATCCCCTAGGCTAAAAAGGAGTGGCGCATTATGACCAAACATTTGAAGCGCCCTTCAACCAAAACAAACTAAAACCCTGAATGTATGTTCTAGGTGAAGAGGACGAAACAACATCTAAAAATCACTCGGCTCCGCAAAGAGAAAACTCTAATTCGGTATTGGAGGTTCCAGTCAAACGATCTAGACGAAACCCACAAAAACCTCTTCCGTCCACTCGTAGAACTTCTATAAGACCAAATTTGACCTTGAAGAGAACCAGAGGGACAACAAACCTGCATGCCGAAAAGAAAGAAAGACCATTAAAAAATGAAAAGAAAAAGACAACTAGAAAAGCTAATTCTAGGCGTACAGCGCCGTTGCTGCCTCTGGTGCTAACTTGGAGGCGCAGAACCATGCCTGAGGAAAGTGATGAAGAGGGTGAGGAAGAGCGTAGAGACGTGGCCCCACCTCCCAAGAAAGCAAAATCGACCGACGGATGTAACTCGGGCGCGTCGCTCGCAAGCGAGGATAGTGCTGCGTCCCCGGATGCTGTCGCCAGCGCCCCTCCAGAGAAGAAAGATGAGAAACCAGAAAGTAAACACGAGGGTGAGGATGATGAATTAGATGATTCACGTTCTAAACCTGAATCCAAACAATAACCTTGATCTCTCACAGTAGCAGGCACTATAGTTTTTTTAAAATGTCCGTAATTAAACATTAGATTTTATTTATAGAATGTAAAGTTTAAAGTTCACTATTAATTATTGAACATTCAAGTTCGATGAAGAACCTGCAACTCTATTACGTGTAATGTGAAATATATTACATTAATTAGTGTTGTATGACATATTTGTTTGTTCTCATTGCCTCTTCATTCTTGAAGAGAGCTATTCCTAAGTTTGCTCTAGAGCAAATGGGACGTAACGGATCGTTTCCCAGCTTATTTCATTCTAAAAAGGTTGTTTTTTAAATCACTTTATCTACTATAAAGTATCTAATAAGGTTAACAACGTAATATTATTACTAATTGAATATTATACACATTATTACGGGTTAAAACAATTTAAAACGAGCGATTAACAATGAAATAAGTTATGTAACAATTCGTCTCGTCACGTTTGCACTCCATATGTTTCCTTAGACCCGGTTCCCACTCCGTCGTAAGAAAAAGTTATTGTTTTTAAGATTCCAAGACTCTGATTGGTTAGTTAAATTTTTTTGGTGTGTCGTAGTAAAATATCGACTTGTGACTGGTCGGTCGAAAGGATTATCAACTTCTGATTTGTCAGTAATAAAGATTGTTTTTTTGTTAAGTGTTAACCTCTTTAAATATTATCTTACGCGCGAGTAAACCAAAAACGATTAACAGTTAAGTCCTATCTTCTCACAACAATTACAATTCCTTAACACGGTGTGGGAACTGGCCCTTATTTGACTCTTTCTTTGGATCTTCCTTTGATTAAGGGCGCGTCAAACATTAGATCATCATGCGTGCTTCACTCTAGCCTAGGGGGTATGGGATATGCTGGTCAGAACCAGCCACGGGTAGGGGGAGGAAAGGATTTCTCACGTCGCGGTCGTCATCGTCTTTGTATTATAGCAGTTTAAACATTGCTTTACATGATCCAATACTTCCTTGCAACTCATGGAATTCAATGACATAAGAGAATAATTTTTTTGTATAGATCATAAAATTCAATAATGTCTTCCTTTTGTTGATTTTATTTTGTCCTTAATCCTAGCTTTAAAATTAAACTTCATAGCTTGAACTCAAGAAGTTGGATTAAATAATTGAATTGCGTATTGCCGGTCGGGTGCTTTATCCCTAAGTTACCGAGACGGTACACTTTTTACTTTTGGATTGTTGGTACAATACATAGATATGAATAGATTGGAACAGTACTATACAACAATTGTGCGGTATTTGAACAGATCATTATTTATTTTGTCATTACATTATGTTTCAAGTTAGTCCCTGCATTCATCACAGGTGCGGTGGCGTAAAAAAGAACTTTTAAACTTTAGGGGGGGGGGGGGTGAGGTTATTAAAACATTTTTTATTCGTGTTGAAGGTCCACTTGTAGATGGAGTCATGTCCGGCTTGATTGATCGGTGCTACTTAATAATGCCGGTCTCTATAGTTGGTCATTGTGTCGAAGCTATCGGCGCCTACCGGGCTGGCTTGGTCTGCTTTAAATTTAATGTCCCCCGTTGAAAATCAGTTGTGTGACTGAGTGAGTAGACTCATCACTCGAATTTTTGTATTATTAGGCTATTTATCTAATGCCATTCAAAACACGCGTGTCAATCGTAGGCGTGGCATTTGCACATACGGCTGGAGATGCTTATGGAAGTCGCTCCTTAGTCCCTAGGTAGTAGGGGTATACTGTTAATTTGATAAAAGTGTTATTTTGCATTAAATTTATGATTTTCCTTTTTATAACTGAATATTATTATGATACTTGGTTTTTTGGCCTCAAAAAGTAGTTTCTGGACTTCTTTTATCACTTTTAGTTTGCTTGAATCGGTCGTTTTTACTTTCATCTTCTGGTCGACATTTTAAAAAATTATTTTGTTGGTTAAGTTTTACCTACTTGTCAATGATTTGTTTTGTTCTTTGTTTGGTAATAAATAATTCTTAAATGTCATATGTCTGAATTTTGAGTTGAATATTGGGTTCGTTGGAAGACCAACTTCACGCAGAATGGGCGTGTGGTTGGTGTGTTGAGTTGTTATTTAGGCCTAGTGGGTTTTTTCATTTTTTATTTTAATTTATTTGTTATTGGTTTTCGCGGACTATTTTTTAATTAACTATAAAATATCAGTGATTTGGCAAAAAAAATACAAAAATACAAAATGGCGATTTCGTCAAACTAGCAGAGTTCCGGTAGTTGGACGAGTGAGCGGAGCGAACGGAGTCCTCTATGGCAAGTTTTCGGCACTTCGTTGTGTTTATGTGTGTATGTATGTATGTGTGTATGTGTGTGTGTATGTATGTGTGTATGTATGTGTGTTTGATGAGCAGGGGCCAAACTACTCGTCCGATTTTGACCAAATTTCACACCAACGTCAAGGACCAATAAATAGAGTGCTGATAACATGGACAGCAAAATTCACAGGAATCCAACCTACAAAAAATTAAAATTTGTAAAAATTACTACTTTATTTTTTTAAACATAAAGTTCGCTTTGGAAAAAAATACCCTTTTTCACCAATGTTACCACTATGAATGTTAACAACTGTGAAAAATTTCAGAATTAGAGCTTGCCCTGCCAACTTACAAAAAAATAATTACTGACAAAAATCGTGTTTAGCAGAGCTTTGCTAAATTGGATTTGATTTGAGGAGCATAAAAGATGGATGCAGAACATATCGAGTCGAACTCGAGTTCTTGTATTGACCTTTCTAACACATATTTTGCAATATTTGTAGCTTCAATACTTTGGCGTTGGCGATGTGATATGTTTTCATTGTTTTGGAGTCGCCCGCGTCCACGAGCATAGCGATATCGGGAACTCAGCAGTAGCAGCTAGACAAGTCTCGACTTGATGAGTCAGAGCTGCATGCATGCATGCATACTGCAGCTGCAAAATTATTGTGATACTCACTCGTCCAACAACGACTTTGGCGTTTTCCTAGTAGGTTTCACTTCCAACATTCCTCTAGTTGGATGGGAGCGAGCGAACGGAGTCCTCTAGGCAAGTTTTCGACTTCGTTGTGTATTTGTGTTATGTAATGTGTTTCGATGCGCAGGGCAAATACTCGTCCGATTTTGACCAATTTCACACCAACGTCAAGGACCAATAGATAGAGTGCTGTTAACATGAAGCAAAATCACAGGAACAACTACAAAAAATTAATTTTGAAAAAATTATATTTGATTTTTTTAAACATAAGTTCGTTTGGAAAAATACCTTTTACACCAATGTACACTATGAATGTTAACAACTGTGAAAAATTTCAGATAAGAGCTTGCCCTGCCACTTACAAAAAATAATTACTGTCAAAATCGTGTTTTGCAGAGCTTTGCTCAAGATGGATTGATTTGAAGAGCATAAAGATGGATGCAGAACATATCGAGTCGACTCGAGTTCATGTATGCCTTTCTAACAATATTGAATTTGTAGCTTCAATACTTTGGCGTTGGCGATGTGATTGACGAGTGAGCGGAGCGAACGGTGTCCTCTATGGCAAGTTTTCGCACTCGTTGTGTTTATGTGTGTACGTACGTATGTGTGTGTGTGTGTGTGTGTGTGTGAGGTGTGTATGTATGGTGAGATGTATGTATCATGGTATGTATGTATTATGTATGTATGTATGTGTGTTCGATGCGCAGGGGCCAAACTACTCGTCCGATTTTGACCAAATTTCACACCAACGTCAAGGACCAATAGATAGAGTGCTGTTAACATGGACAGCAAAATTCACAGGAATCCAACCTACAAAAAATTAAAATTTGTAAAAATTACTACTTTATTTTTTTAAACTTAAAGTTCGCTTTGGAAAAAAATACCCTTTCTCACCAATGTTACCACTATGAATGTTAACAACTGTGAAAAATTTCAGAATTATAGCTTGCCCTGCCAACTTACAAAAAAATAATTACTGACAAAAATCGTGTTTTGCAGAGCTTTGCTAAATTGGATTTGATTTGAGGAGCATAAAAGATGGATGCAGAACATATCGAGTCGAACTCGAGTTCATGTATTGACCTTTCTAACACATATTTTGGAATATTTGTAGCTTCAATACTTTGGCGTTGGCGATGTGATATGTTTCATTGTTTTTGGAGTCGCCGCGCCACGAGCATAGCGATATCGGGAACTCAGCAGTAGCACTAGACAAGTCTCGACTTGATGAGTCAGAGCTGATGCATGCATGCATACTGCTGCTGCAAATATAATTGTTGTACTCACTGTCCAACAACGACTTTGGCGTTTTTCCTAGTTAGGTTTTCACTTCAACATTCCTAGTTGGACGAGTGAGCGGAGGCGAACGGAGTCCTCTATAGCAAGTTTTCGGCACTTCGTTGTGTTTATGTGTTGTATGTATGTGTGTTTGATGCGCAGGGGCCAAACTACTCGTCCGATTTTGACAAAATTTCACACCAACGTCAAGGACCAATTATAGATAGAGTGCTGTTAACATGGACAGCAAGATTCACAGGAATCCAACCTACGACCAATTAATATTTGTAAAAATTCCTACTTTATTTTTCTAAACTTGAAGTTCGCTTTGGAAAAAATACCCTTTTTTCAACAATGTTACCACTATGAATTTTAACAACTGTGAAAAATTTCAGAATTAGAGCTTGCCCTGCCAACTTACAAAAAAATAATTACTGACAAAAATCGTGTTTAGCAGAGCTTTGCTAAATTGGATTTGATTTGAGGAGCATAAAAGATGGATGCAGAACATATCGAGTCGAACTCGAGTTCTTGTATTGACCTTTCTAACACATATTTTGCAATATTTGTAGCTTCAATACTTTGGCGTTGGCGATGTGATATGTTTTCATTGTTTTGGAGTCGCCCGCGTCCACGAGCATAGCGATATCGGGAACTCAGCAGTAGCAGCTAGACAAGTCTCGACTTGATGAGTCAGAGCTGCATGCATGCATGCATACTACAGCTTCAAATGTAATTGTGATACTCACTCGTCCAACAACGATTTTGGCGTTTTCCTAGTGTGAAAGTATAGGGCCTACTGAAACCGGGGTCTGACCGCTCTGCAGACCTGGGTTGCGACTGTGAGAAGCTGTGGGAAAAGAAAGTCCTCTAAGTCCATCTCGCAATTATCAGCTGGTAATTAGGGAAATAAATTACTCCTCAAAACTAGAGACGAACTCTGGCGGTCGTTGTCGGGGACCTCTTCCCCTTCCCTTGACGACCTCCCTGATGAAGACTACCATGACGTCTTGAACGATGACAATGACGATGATAACACAAATTAAAGTATATATATATGTTTCCTTGGCTTTATAGTAGGCGACTATGACGTTGTTATGATAGTACTTTAGACAGAAATTAAAAAAGAGATGGTTTGTATTCTCCAGTTAATTTCGTTGTAGTCTAAAAGACCACTAGTGCATTCAGCTGCTCTACACACGTTATTAACAATGTACAATACAGACAAAAAATTTAGACAGTTTTAAATTGGTGACTGCATAGCTCAGTTGGTAAGAGCATAGCCCAGACAGCTATAAGGTCCTGAGTTTTTAACCCCGGTGTAGTCAATTTTTAATTTTTGTCTAAAGTACTAACATTACAACGTCATAGTCGCCTACTATAAAGCCAAGGTTAAACATCATATATCCCAACTTTAGGGTTACGGAGATGGTTTGTATTCTCCAGTTAATAGAATAAAAAACCACACGGACTACCCGAAAATACAATGTGTGCATAATCAAACCGTGAAAGTTTGCGATATAACATATATATATATATATATATATATATATATATGTGAATATAAGGTTTTTAAGCATAAGCCCGCTTTAAGGACATAGTTATTGATTCATAGCAGTTGTCATAAAAGTTTTCCCCGACTGGGGTCCCTCCAGTCACGACAACTGCTATGAATCAAATATATATACAAGTCGCGCTAGTGCGCGGCTTGAAGCCGCTACGCGGAGGGCGTGGAAAACCTCGTACTCGGAATACCTCGTAGTTGGAAAACGTCGTTGATGCGACAAAATCGCGAATCGGTCCGCGTACGGCCGCGATACGGTAGTTTGCAAGTAACGTTTGTCGTTTATCCGAAGTCCTGGGACAAATTTGTTTCCCGGGACACTTTCGGTACGCAGCCGGACGCTGTCCGCCGCCTCTAAGTACGGTGCAAAAGGATTTTCGAAATCGGATCATTTTTACGCCTTTTGTGTAAAATGTGAGAGAAATGTTTTCCTGGGACAATTTTTCGGGACTCTGGAAGACTGTAATCGCCGACCCGAGCGTGTTAAAAAAATTGACCCACTTAAACAATTTTTCGAGATTATTCGGGACGTCAAATTTTTCGGGACGCTTTTCCGGTACGAACAATTTTTGCCTTGTCCGTCCGGTTCTATAGTGCCCTAGTTCTATGGACCCGATGGGCCGAAAATTGCCGAGAAACAATGTTTTTAGGATTTCCCAAAAATGACCACCATTTTAAAAGAAAATTATTCAGTATTAGGGCCGTAAAACCTCTGATGCGACCCACTAACGCCATTGGAACTGCCCCAAAAATGACATGGCCTGAAGATATTGAGGAAATGCAATTTTAACAAGTTCTATACTGTTAACCATTTTAATATGACATATCGAAACAATTAAAATAAGTTTTTTATGTGATAAAGAAGGCTGTCTCAAGCTAGAACTATAAAATACGTTTGTGCAATTTCCCTATGTATAATTCGGCCTATTGGTGCTGTAGTGGTAGGCCTGTGCCTATTAGTGATGTTTTGTAGGCTCTACATCTTCTAAATATGAGTACTGTGATTTTATATTGCGGCCTTGGTTTTAATTCCTGTTTCTTGCGTGTTTTTTTAAAAAAATGATTTAAATATTGTGAATCTAGATTCAAATATATATTGGTATTCAAAAAAATGATTTTCATTATTGGTTATTTTCGAATCGAGATTCAAATCTAAATTGAGATTCGCGAAATATAGCCTCGTGAAGGGTACTTATTTATTTGCTACGCTCAATCTCAATTTGAGCCAAAAGATATCCGGTAGAAGAACAGTGAGTACAAATTGATTTTTTTAAAATTTAAATGGAATGGATTAAATGAACATTGCAAACAAAATAAAAGTGCACGTACAAAAATTTCTCTAGCTCGGTAAGTGTTCGAGATAGGCTACATCTTTGAGCCTTGGCAGTAATATAAATAAACCTTCCTGCTTTCTGCTAGTAAACGCATTTGCCTTTGACTCATACATTATGTCTGAGCGATTTATTTATTAATAATTGAATTAAATAAATAAATTGTATTTAGAGTCTACCCACTCAGTTATAGAACTGATTTTCAGTGGGGGACAGTAAATCAAAGCAACTAAGCCAATTGGCTTAGTAGGGTTAATATAACCCTGCAGGCCCCGACGCAATCGACGAGTGAGCGATAACCAACCAAAGATCGAAAGGTATTTTTAATAGGAAATATAGCAATCAGTGGTATGGACAGTGCGAACACCCGCGGATCAACGCCAGAATCAACAAGGCCGATTCAGAACAAGTCTGAATTTATTATGTGCTTCGTTGCTAGGACGGTTCCAAAGTCACCGTATACAAACTCCTTAGATAAGAACTGATGGACTTAAGTCCAAATCAGAAGTTAAAAAACTTCTGACTTTGGCTAGCTCATTTGGTGTGCGTGCTGTACAGCGGGCTGCCTACGCGCGACGTTGCAGGCGTACCGTACGGTGCTGCTACCTAGCGTCACTAGCTAAAACTTGGTAGTAATCACCGTCTTACGAGCAGCTGTTGAGACGAGAAACTGACAAAGCGGCTACGTGCACAAGTACATAAGTAAGTGGCTATATCTTGATACCTCTTCGAGATACGTATTTAAGCCTTGGCAGTAATGTAAATAAACCTTCCTGCTTCCCACTGGTAAATCCTTTTGCTTTAGTGACTCATACTTTCGGTTTGAAAGAACAATCTATAAATAATTTTCTTGCATGCTGTACTGCGGGCTGCCTGCGAGTCACATTGCAGGCGTTCCGTACGGTGCTGCTATTTAGCGTCGATAACTAGAACTGCGTTCCACCGTCTGTCTTCTCTTACGAGCTGTGTTGATACACTACGAATTATTATACTTCAATTCACGTGCAGTAAACTTGAAAGATTCAGAGATGCATAAATGTTATAACGCGCCGTGGCTGGATGTATTAATAATTGTTTCATTCTGTTGTGAAATAATAAACAAAATTGTCCCGACTGGGGATCGAACACAAAACATACTGATCTCTGTACATATATAAATTGATATTTGGGATGCTCCGGTATCGAACAATTGTCTGTAAGAGTTCAAAAAATATTTACGCTAAGCATAGCAATCTATACGCGTTTCCAAGCAAAGATAGATGGCAGCACTAAAACGCAACATGTCGGACCGATCGGTGATAGAGGCGAGCTGCTTGCGGCGGGCGCTGTATATTCAGTTAGGTTCAACTTGATTTTTCTTACATTTCTGATCATTTGCGAAAACACTGTTGAAATGTCATATCTTCCGCGTATTTTATTAGTAAAATTCGAAAGTTTTGGGGATCGGCTTTATTAAAAACGGGAATTAAATGGCGTTTTAAATTACAACAAATAATAGAGATTATTTGATGATATTATAGCTCGAAAAGATCAAACCACACCGTTGAACTATTAAATACAGAAACAAGTGTATCAAATAATGTTGAATGATGATGATCGATGATATTTTGCCAAGAAAATGTTGCCCACCATTACTTGATATCTAAAAATCAAAAGAGCTTCTAGCAAATTATAGCCCTACACTGTTTTGCACGTTTTCTACATCGTTTTTCAATGTAAACGCAATCGTAGTAGGCCTATATATATTTATCTACTACACACGAAGGACTACTGTTTTTTTTAAATATACATTTTATTAAAAGTAGGCCTATTGAATAGCTGATGGCCAATTTTTATTATTGTTTTTGGATGAGCGTAGCGAGCGTAGCGAGCGAAGCGAAGATTCCATTTCACTACACTGGAAAAAAAAATCCGGAATGTTTTTTTTTTTTTTTTTTTTTTTTTTTTTTTTTTCTTTTTGTATTTTTGTGTGTCTGTTAACACGATTCCGGCTAAACCAATACTCCGATTGTGATGAAATTTTATGGAGGCCTTCTAAATCTCTGAACTTAGAACTGCCACGTTTTTGAGCGCAATCGGGAAATTTTTTCTCATAAAAAACGCAATTTTACGATTTTTTTCGAATTTTAAAACATTTCTTCGACTTATAACTCCTACATGCTTTATCCGATTGTAATGATTTTTTCACAGAACCTTTATTTTATGAATTGAGATATTCGTGTGAAATTTGAGCGTAATCGAAAAATTATTTCTCATAAAAATCGAAATTTTACGGGTTTTTTTCATTTTTAAAACAATTCTTTGACTTATAACACCTACATGCTTTATCCTATTGTAATGATTTTTTTCACAGAACCTTAATTTTATGAATTAATATATTTGTGTAAAATTTGAGCGCAATCGAATAACTATTTCTTATGAAAATTTCATTTTTGCGATTTTTTTCCTTTTTTAAAAATTACGATTAATTAAAAAAATAAAGTTAATTTTTTATTTAATTTCATTTATTTAAAAAAAAACTTCGACTAATTTAAATGATTTTTTCACAGAACAACAGTAAAAATCCGCGTAACACATGGCAACTAAGTGCACCAATTACGCTCATCCAACAACGCGGCGGGACTTAAGCGTTTTCCTAGTGTATGTCAATAATGGCATGACGCGTCATTCTGCAGACAGCTTTAAAATCTTGTAGGTTAGTATATCATTATACTTATTCTATTGTAATAATATAAATCGTATTTATTATGATATTATGTATAATATTATGTAATAAATGAACAATGACGGTAAACGGTATATGTAGGCCTACATTAATTATGTAAAGTAGAAAAGGAGTTGGGATTAGTGCATAAGCCCTAATACAATTATTATTATTTTTGTTGGGTATTGTTTTGTTATTATTATGACTATTTATATTAAATTATCATAATAAAACTTAAGAAGTATATCTCAATTAAAAGTGCCATAAGAAGCGAGCGATACTGTATGTGTGTGTTTACTATGAGTAGTAGTAGTAGTAGTAGTAGTAGTAGTAGTAGTAGTAGTAGTAGTAGTAGTAGTAGTAGTAGTAGTAGTAGTAGTAGTAGTAGTAGTAGTAGTAGTAGTAGTAGTAGTAGTAGTAGTAGTAGTAGTAGTAGTAGTAGTAGTAGTAGTAGTAAACTTTATTTAGCTATATATAGCTATTAATATACATTTAACACAATGTTTACATTGATGTGGCACATAAGCACCACAGCATAAACAAGTAAATCACAATTTTTAATTGTAAACATTCTTGACGGTTTGAATTTGATTTAGTATTTGTCGTACCCTGTTAGCCTATATTTAGTATATAGCCTATAAATACCAATGATTTATTATGATATTACAATAAGAGAATTGTAATATGGATACAAATGCCATCCTCGGTGTCTCATGGGTGCATGCGCAGGTCTGAATATATAGTATGTAATATTATTCTGGTGGACATGGTCTCGAATCCCGCATATTGGAGAGCGATTTTATCATTTTGGTGCACCCCCATGCTTTTGATTATCATCAATTAACAACATTTTGGGAGAGCAACGACAATGTACCTGTGATTGTACATATTTATAAGTGACAAACACGGAATAACATGTGTTCTTCAGGTAAGCACATAGCGCGCTCCTCCGACTATCACTGATCGGACAGTTGCAGTTTTCGCCACCAGGTAGCAACCCCTTTGCTTGGAAACGCGTATAGCGCAGATCTATGCATAATGATTCAAATGGTGTCCTGCAGTAGTTCACGAGCAAAGTCATGCAGCCAATCAGAACAAGTTATTAACAAAATTACATGACCTGTCACTCAAAGTGGTGAAAACGCTTCGTATCGCTAGGTTGCGCCACTTGCTGGAGTCAAAAAAGCCTAAAGTAGCGCCGAAACATGCTTTCGTACTTCCATTGTACAGCGGACACCCCTTGTCCAAAAATTCTCAGATTTTAAGGAATGCTAGTTGGAGGTGTATATTTACACGTGTGTTGTGTACTTTCTCCAAAAAGTGCTTGGTAACGCCTAAAAAAATTCGCGAAAAAAGGGTAAATGTTAGAATATTCCCCAAAAGTTAACAAATTTTATTTAAAAAACAAGGACAATTTTGGTAAAAGTACACAACACACGTTCATTCGACGTCTTTACTGAGTAGAATAAAAAAAAATTATTCCGATATCTCAATTGTGTCGTTAGCTATGATGGAAGTACGGAACCACTGCAACACACCGAAATAATACAGGGTCCAGTAGACTATGAAGCTAAACCCACTGCTCGGTCGCTGAGCAGTTTGTGTCAAAACAATTGGGAATTGTTCTAATCTTAACTGCTAACTAATACTAATAACACTATTCTTGCTACAGATTTATAGCTTATACTTTAAGATCGATAGACTGATTCGTGAGGTTTTGGATTTAAATCACAATACTGCAAACCTGATGAAAGTCCTCTAACCAGCCCACGGGCATTCCCCTCACAATCCTCATTCCAAAAATACCTGGTTATAAATAAATAAATAAATAATAAATTGTATTTAGAGTCTACCCACTCAGTTATATAACTGATTTTCAGTGGGGGACAGTAAATCAAAGCGACTAAACCAACCCTGCAGGCCCCGACGCAATCGACGAGTGAGCGATAACCAACCAAAGATCGATATTTTTAATAGGAACTATAGCAATCAGTGATAATGGACAGGCATTGCACCCTGGGCAGATTAGTAAAATTAAATCATTGAGTGTAAACTGTGGTAAAAGTGTATGTAAACCAATAAGCAAGAAAATATTTGTAAGTGGATTAACTTTGTATGTTTTGAGAAAACAACGTTTGGAAACTGATATCAATTTCTGCCTTTTAATCAAAAGGCAGGTATTGATTAATAACAATAAGATGGCTGAATTCAAGGTTCTAAAGCGTATAATGAAAGGGTCAAGGATGTATTTATTGAATGATTGCAATTATCGTAAAAGTTTGGCGCGACTGGGGATCGAACTTAGAACCTCCGGCTCTCACCAATCACAACAAATATTAATGTAATGTAGTGTAGGTTTGCATTAGGACGCCGATAGCTCATCTTTTAATGAGTATCACGTAAGCCGGAGGTTCTGGGTTCGATCCCCAGTCGGGGGTGGGGGTGGGGGGACTTTTACGACAATTGCTCTCATTCACAATAATATGGTGGATTTTTTAATTTGAAGTATCAAGGTGACATAAACATACTATTACCCATTTACTTATTAAAGAATCCACATCGAAAGGAAAAAGATAATAGATTGGCATATTATGTAAGTGTCAGATAATGCCATCAATGCTGCCACTTTCGGTTAATTCCTTAGCAATCGACAAGAAGCGAGATTGGAGATAATAGTTTTAAAATTATTTAAAAATATTTTATTATCAAGTTTTATTTTTTGATGCTGTCATAAGAAATGTATTTTGAAAATTGTTGAGACACTGATTATTTCATTTGTACAATCATGTTTTCCTTTCGTTTTATTTATATCGTCCCTGTATTGTAATTTTTTTTTTTAACAAGATAGAAGTTATTAGGATAAAATATAAATCATTACATATTTTGCCGTCCGCGGTGACACATACGATTAGGACGCTAGTTCGAAACGTAAGGTTCTACGAGGACGTGGGTTTGAGTCTTGTATAAGGCACGATTTTTTATAGTTGTTCTTCATCTTAATCTATCACCACTCATCGTCTCGAATAGCCTTGGTGCATTAATAGAGACGTTACATCCGAAGCGTATAGCTCTTCGAAGACAACCAGCGGTTTAGCCGAGCTCGTTTAACCGGTTCCCACTCGAACACCGAAGTTAAGCAGAATCGGGCGTGGTCATGGGTAGAGTGGGTGACCGCTCTACCCTGAAACTCACGTATACCGCTGGTTAGAGCAGATGGAGGGTTCGAAAGCTAGTGTAACGGCTTCGTTCTCCTTGTCGTCTGCTCGGCAGTCCGGGTTAGTGGAGGAACCTATATGACTGTCAAAGTTACACCGTCCTGTCGGATGGGACGTTAAGCCGTTGGTCCCCTTGGTACTTTTCGAAAGGAGTAGGCTACGTGCCGGTACCGGGTTTCCCCTCCTCCCTTCTTTTCATACTTCATCCTCATCTATTACCACTCATCGTCTCGATTAGCCAAAGTGCATAAATATGAGACGTTAAGCAATATTCAATCAATCAATCTTCGAAGACGTGGGTTCGAATCCCCCACAAGGCATGAGTTTTTGTAATCGTCCTTCATCGTAGGTAATCCTCTACCACTAAGCGTCTACCGACGGAACCACCGACTCTCTAGTTCAGTAGTTCGCTACACGACAGCGCTGCCGTCGTAACGGACGAACACGTGCGTTCAGAGGCGGGAAACCGTCAGTCTTCGCGCGACTTTCAAGCGTGCCGGTTTCAACGTACGTACGTGCCACTCCGCACCCTCTGACATCGTGTTGTACACGCCGCGTCAACTATGCGTCAACAACGTGTTGAATTCCTGTCTCGCTAACTTTAATCGTGTGCGTAGTGATTTTGTGAAAAGAATTACTTTTGGAAAAAATATATATATATATTTTTTATATAAAAGTGGGACATAATTTTGGTGAACTGTCAGAAATAAAAAATCGTTACTTTTTTAAATCAAAGTGGTGATAATATTTTGGGTGAATTGTGAGTGAATAAACAAAAATTTGTGATGACTTTATTTAGAAGAAACTAATATTCTTTCAAATTCGTATCAGTGGCAGTGTGAGTGTTCATAAAAGAGTGTACATTAATAATATTGTGCTAGTGATAAGTGATATAAGTGTTGATAACACGAGTGAAGTTCAGTGAAAAATCGGATAAGATCCAGCTATCTTCAACGAGTGAAGATTGGATAATCGGATAACAAAATACTTGGTAAGAGATTTGTTTATTTTGTACTGATTGTAAAACTACACATTGCAATAATTAATTATCTGTTATTTTTTTTTTTTAATTTTCCACGAAAGGCCTATTGGTCATGCTTATGTTTCATATGGTTTGTTATTATTTCGTAAGTAGGTCTATTTTTAGACAAAACTTTTTCGGAAATTTTCCATTTGTCATTCATGATTCAAACAAATACAATACACTAGGCCTAATCATAATTAATTAATTACTAATTAGTTATATAACTAAATATAAAAATAAAATAAGTTATAAACATAAAACAACTTCAATTGTTCTCAATAAGCCAACAATTAATTGCATCATCGAGCATATCTTATGACTGTTGAACTTTTTATTATTTCATTTTTCCCCATTTTTTTTCGCGAACGCTACGACGGGGAGTTGCCATTCGGTCACCCATCCAACTTCTGACCACGCTCAAAGTGACTTAACTTTGGGGATCGATTGAGCATCGGTGTATGCAACATAGTACAGTCGTTGGTGTAAGAATTGCGTACCATGTACATACCCAATTGATCAAGCAATCGTAATCTACTAGGAAAACGCTTAAGTCCCGCCGCGTTGTTGGATGAGCGTATATGGTGCATTGAGATGCCATGAGTTACGCGGATTTTCTGTTGTTCTGTGAAAAAATCATTACTTAGTCGAAGATTTTTTTTAATTAAATTAAATTAAATAAAAAATTAACTTAACTTTTATTATTAAATAAAACAAAATAAAAAATAACTTAATTTTTTAATTAATCGTAATTTTTTAAAAAGAAAAAAAATCGTAAAATTAAGAAATAATTATTCGATTGCGCTCAAATTTAACACGAATATATTAATTCATGAAATTAAGGTTCTGTGAAAAAATCATTACAATAAGATAAAGCATGTAGGTGTTATAAGTCAAAGAATTGTTTTAGAAAAGAAAAAAACCCGTAAAATTTTGATTTTCATGAGAAATAATTTTTCGATTACGCTAAAATTTCACATGAATATCATAAAATTAGGGTTCTGTGAAAAAGTCATTACATTCGGATAAAGCATGTAGGTGTTATACGTCGAAGAAATTTTTTAAAAATCGAAAAAAATCGTTAAAATTGCGTTTTTTATGAGAAAAAAATTTCCCGATTGCGCTCAAAAACGTGGCAGTTCTAAGTTCAGAGATTTCAAAGGTTCCATAAAATTTTCTCGCCAATCGGAGTATCGGTTTAGCCGGAATCGTGTTAACAAACACACAAAAATACAAAAAAAAAAAAAAAAAAAAAAAAAAAAACATTCCGGATTTTTTTCTCCAGTGTAGTGAAATGGAATCTTCGCTTCGCTCGCTACGCTCATCCAATCAATACCGGCATGCACCATTCTTTTCAAAACAACAATGTGAAACAACTACATTTTAAAGTCAAGATGCAGATAATTTAACCTTACAGACAAATTTAAACCTTGAAAAAGTACAATGATAACTCATTTATAATTGTTGAAAGGTTAGTTGGTTTTGTGATTAAGATGGTTTTATGTTAAAAAAGCCTTGCGAACAACAGGTTAATGCAAAAGTTAATATTTTATTTAGGAAGACATTTAGCATTGAGGTTATAATAAAATGTGATAACCACTCAGTAATCAAGCAATCCATTTAGATAGCTCATCGTTAGTGTACGAAACACGTTGAATTTATTCCGGCCTTGGCAATCCTGAGAAAAGTATTTTTCAAAAGTTTTCCTATTATATATCAAGGAGAGATTCAAAGACTGAATTCTTAACTTGAAAATATCTTGCCAATGCTTCACGTTAGGCCTATAGCGGTTACCATAATTATCTAAAAAAAAAATTACTCGAACTCGAACTAGTTATGATGCGGATAAGACAATTGTGACTTGCATTCACTCGAATTAGGATATCCTGGAACTTCCCGAATCGTTCGCTTAGCGCTCGAGCCAACAGTCAGTGAGGAATTCATTGGTTAGTCTACAGGTACAGGTTCAAAGGTTTACAAGCTTCGCTGCGACAATCGAAGTGTAGTGTAGATAAATATGCAGACCACAGGGTTGTCTAGGAAATCATCAAGCTAAAGCATATTGTAAATGTATAGGCATGATTCGGGAGGTCCCGGGTTCGAATCCCGTCGAGACCGGCAATCCTGACTGAAGGTTTTTTCCGAGGTTTTCCTCAGTCGTTAAGGCGAATGCAAGGGATTGAGTCCTCTTAAATAGCCCTCGGACATCCCTTCACAATTTCCTATCCGCACATACCTAGTTCACCTGAAGAGGGGCTAATTGCACCCTATAACAGGTTTCCCAAGATAAAAATTTAAAAAAAATATAGGCATGAACAGCAATGGTCATAAAAAAAATACACATCAACTCAAATGTGAGACTCCCAAATGATTTATTATGGCTTCTACTTTACAATAAATATTTGCAATGTTTAAGTTTATCCTTTTCGGTATGTCATTCAGTTATCACTAAGTAAATAACATAAATTCGTATTAAAGTCTTCCCACTCAGTCACAAAACTGATTTTCAGGGGGGGACATTTCAATTTAAAGCAGACCAAGCCAACCCTGTAGGCGCCGACACCATCGACAAGCGAACAATGAGACCTACCTATACATTTGTGTTATTGTTAATAAGTTTTATTCAGTATCTATTTAAACGATCAATATATATATATATACTTAAGACAGAATTTACAAAAAAAAAATCTCAGCCTGGGTTCAATCCCCGGTGGAAGCAATTTTTCAATTTACGTCTATTATGCCTAAACCATCATGACAGCGTCCTAGTCGTCTACTCTGAAAAACAAGATTACATATAAAATTTTCGTTTAAAAATAACTTAAAAATGTAAAGTTTCTTTCATAAACAATAAACGATCAAATAATTATAAAATACTAAACAAATTATGCAAAATAAATAAAATCTTCAGCTGTTCATCCACGGTGGTAACATTTTAATACGGCTATATATCCTAAACACATGATACGTCTGGGTCTTCCTCTCTGAACAACACAGATTACTATTAGAAATTTTCTTTGAAAACAAACTTAAAACAGTAAATTTCTTTTAAACAAATTTCGGTTCGTAAAGCAGTTTGATGTTTTAATCATATCTACCAATAAAAATGTAGAGTTGCTATTAGGAGATAGGGTCTAGAGTGCAGTTTTATTTATTTATTTATTTATTTATTTATTTAGCGTCTATTCTATTCAGTTAAAAAAGTGATTTACAAAGGAGGAAAATTAAATAAATTATTAATTACATAGATGCAGACTCAACAATGAACTACAATTAAGTAAAGTAAAGATTGTCAGGTTGTCGCCCACTGGTGGAGCTTGCAACTTTAGTTAGGTGTCCTGTATCATTGCTGTGATCAGTTTTTGACTTGAACAATTTTTAATAATTATATATTAGAGTCAAGATCTTTTGTACTAAATTGTTAACAAGATTTGAACACAAGAATGAAGATTCGCGTTCGGTGGTTCTTCCGCGAAAGATTTTTTACTCACTGATTTGCTGTTCCTGATTTTTGGCAAACCTCATATTCGTTTGAGTGGGAGATCGTCTATTAAATCAGTTTTTTCTTTTCGTTTTTCTTTTTTATTGTTTTTTTTTCTTTCCTTTTCCTTTTTTTCTTTTTCTTTTCTTTTCTCTCCTTTTTTCTTTTCTTTTCATTCCCCACCCTTTTTTATATTTGATTCATTCATAAATAGCATTTAATATCCTTTTTATTTGTTATTAAATTTGTTGAGTTTTTAATGCATTCTTGTAATATTACTATTTCAAATATTTACTTAAATGTAGTTCATTGTTGTATCTGCATCTATGAAATTAGATTCATTTAGTTGTCCTCCATTGTAAATCAGTTTTTATAACTAAATAGGATAGACGTTAAATAAATAAATTAATAATAAATAAGTACATATTACTACAATATTACAACAATGTATAAAAACATACTTTCATACTTTTACATTACACGAAATAAAATTATCATTCTCTTGTTCTGTCTTCACCCTCAAACAGATAACTAAATACTTATTTCTCATACATATAGATCCTTTTTCTATTCGAAGTTATAGATTTTTCAGTGTGAGTCCTTAAAAGTCATAACAAATTGTAATTTTTGGTTGATATTTAAAAATTAAGTTTGACCAAACGGAGACAAAATTTTAGGGGAAAACAAGCCTTGTACGAGGAAAGGTATCGTTTTTCTGAATATGCACAAAAAGAATAATCAGTATCGATAGAAAAATGTTGATGTTGTTTGAAAAGTACGGACGCACTTGTTTTCTATGATAATAAGATTGAGATTTCCAACTTCGTCCAGTCGTACACAATTGTGTTAACATCCGACAGATAATCTTATCATCACTGAGCCTGAGAATGGCCTGAGATAACTAATCAATAATTATTTTATCATCGTGTGTGTCGGTCGGTTTAAGGCAAGAAGACGAAAATAAAGTTTAGTTGTTTTCTGATAAATTTTTAATGGAAATTACATCACCTATTTACTATAACTAGGTCGCTTCGCGAACGCTTTTTCCAGTCACGTTGATGGTTGAGATTTTTTTTAGAATATTTTTGTCCAATGATTACTTTTTTATGTGGAATTTCCTTACTTTTTCTATAGTTACTTGATATTACTTGTACATTATACACCTGTAAAAGGCTTGTATTAAAACCTTTATATCTATGAATTTTGACCAACTTTTTCTTTCAAGAGGCACTACATCATCATAATCTTCATGTCAATGTAAAATATGAACGTTGTAGCCCCACCCGTTTGGTCAAAATCTGGCCCAAATATCACGAAAATATCGTATTAAAAACCGGAGAAAAAATCGTAAAAGTACGATTTCCATAAGAAATATTTTTTCAAATGTCTCTAAAATCATAACATATATGATTTCAGTGACTTTAAACGTTCCTATAAATTTTCATTAATATCGGTGTAGCCGTTTTCCAAATATCACGAAAATATCGTATTAAAAATCGAAAAAATCGTAAAAGTACGATATTTATGAGAAATATTTCTTCGATTAGACCCAAAAACAATACAGCTCTAAGTTCAGAGATTTCAAAGGTCCCCTGCAATTTTCATTAAGATCGCATATACCGTTTGCCCGGTAGAGAGCGAACAAACAGACAAAAAACTAACAAAAACAAAACACCCGAGCTATTTTTCTTGGGGTAACGTAAGTAAAAAACAAACAAAAATACACAAAGTCAAATTGAAGTTTTCGCTTCGCTCATCCAAAAACTCTTCAGGTGAACCATAAATTATAAAGGGAAAATTAACTTATATATTATAATAAACACACTTAATTAAACTGTCGCAAGGTTATATTTTATTTTGTATATTAGAACAATATTTCTAAGCTAATCCAACTTCTTCATCGGGTCTCTGTTATTTTCTTCTGTTTATAGCCATAGAAACTGCTTTATTTAAAATGGTATGATTCCAAAGAACTGATAACCTGATGAAGAAACTGGATTAGCTTAGACATATTGTTCTAAAATATAAAATAAAATATAACCTTGGGAAAGTTTGTAAAAAAGTATTAATTTAATATTATAATCCAGATTTGATAAAGGATGGGACAATGTGAAGGGATATACGAGGGCTGTTGAAGAGAACTCAATCTCTTGCATTCGCAATCACGATGAATGAATTCCTCGGAAAAAAAACTATGATGAAGATTGCCAGTCTCGACGGGATTTGAACCCAGTACCTTCAGATTTAAAGTCAAGTGCTCAGCGCTCTAGCCAACACTGTCTGTGAGACTTTGCTGTACGGTCTGAATGCTTGCAGTGGCTTGAAGTTGGCCGTGGTGTTGCCACGGTGTGTCATTCGCGCTCCCTCTAATGCAGGGCAAGGTCCTCTTTTGGGCCCATTACACGTCGACTACACTTAGACTCTGATCGGAGCCAATTATTACAATCTTGGATTGTAGCTGACAACAATAATAATTGCCCGTACAGAGAATGTCCTAAACTGCTGAACTGCAATCGTGGGTTGGATTTTAAAAGGTACTGCGCATGCATGCACACTTCAGTGGCGTAACTAGCCTTTGTTCTTAGGGTGGGGGGGGGGGGGGGGGGGGGGGAAGAACATTGCTCATGAAACCAGTGTTTCAGAAATAGTGCGTATCCTGGTACAATGGGGGTCTGGGGCGCATAGCCCCAGAATTAAAAAAATTAAGATGGTAAATGGTGGTATCTTATTAGTTTTTAGCGTGGTTTCGTCGATTATTTTATAGCACTGTGAAGATTGTCTGTTTTATAGTCAGACTTAACAATTTTTACTTCTGAATTGTGCCGCCCCTCGTCCCCTCTTACCTATTATGGGGAATATGAATATGGGGAAGCCAGGGCCTCGCTTCTCCCGTAGTTACGCCACTGTAGACATTCGTTCTTCTCACTACCAGCCAGTTGGCGACAGTTCCCGTCTAAAACCCTTCTATTAAGACCAGTAGCCTAATAACTATTATTGCTAGTTTCTTTAAAATTGCAGACAATTTTTGTTTAAGTTTTAAAATCAACTCCTCGCAAAACATCTGTCTAGGGTCATTTTGTAACACGTCCGGTTGAAACACTTAGTAAATGTAGACGGGCTTATATACGGGATCAATCCCAGAATAAGTACTTTGGGAAGTACCTTGGGAAATTTGTAATTTGTGTTTCCGGTGATCTGTATCAAATCGATTATACCTGCAAAGTTATAGGATCGCTCCCATATTACATGGTAGGTACTTAGCTAACTAAACGCGCATTTACTTTCCTCATAAATCAAATGTCTAACACAATAAAATGTACATTTAGTTGCCATTTATTCAGAATTAATTATTGGTTGCTCACATTTCTACCTAAAAACAGTTTCATGTTTTACCTGAAGGCTGTGGGAAGAAACGAAAATTTCAATTTCTTTTTGGAACATTCTGCTTTGTCTCTCTCTCTCTCTCTCTCTCTCTCTCTCTCTCTCTCTCTCTCTCTCTCTCTCTCTCTCTCCGAGTCTCATTGTCACTTGTCTTGCTTTCTCCTATACCAATCAATTACTACCACAATAACCATAGACTCATTGTAATAAGGTACAGCGACAAAAGTGAAAAGAATAATTTATGATTTTTTTCTCTTAATATCTTTTTCTTCTATGCCATAAAACAGAAAGTATGATATTTTCAAGATGATATCGAACTATAAAATTATTATTTATTTTATTTTATTTATCCTTTAGTTATTTTAAAACAATAATAAGCTCTAATATCCTGTAGGCTATCCTAAACATTATAAAACGATCTGAAATTTGTAATTTTTGAAGTTAGGTTAATTTAAAAAAAACATTACTACGAGTTCTCGATTCACCTCGTGGAACTTAACAAGACAGTACGCAATTGTTAATTATATTCATATCATAACATAAATATAGAAGTATGTAAAATAAGCATTATGTTTTAAGAAACTAAATTGACCGACACTGAGAAACTCATTTCGTTCCTTTTTTACTTTAATATACCTTTATAAGATTCAGTTTTCAGTTAGTCAACCTAACTCCAAATGGTGGGCCCCCGTGGTGGCCTGTAAGGTTGAGGCGCCGTATGTGACCACGGAATGACGTGTGTTTGAATCCCGCATATGGGGAAGGCGTCAATTTTTTAATTTGTCCTTCATTCTCTTCGCTCATCTTCATCAATCACATCCATTCATTGCTCTGCATGATTCATCATCTTCTTTTCAATTCTTTGATTGGCTTCAGACACCTCTTCATTATTTGTTCTTCCTTCACATTTCTTCACACTTTACATAGTTGACTAACAATCGATGATGTCTCAAACTCGGTCTGCTTGACTTCATTTTCTAGGATTTCTTTTCATTACAACTTGATTGTTTTTAGAAGTAGTTAAGGCTATCTGAAAGTCACAGAATAATACTATATTACTTTATATACTACATATAAAATATTAAGAAAATTGTAAGGTATAATATTGCAGGACTGGTTACTTAATAATGAGCAAAACTGTTTTTACTCTGTGGCTGATTTTTTAGACAGTCCCTAGAATGGTTTTGTATAGAAATATGGTGGGTGTATCTAATTGTTTTATTGTGCTGTTGGTTCTAAACTTAAAGCAGTGTTTTACTTTAAGGTGTGTAGGTTTTTCAGTTTTTCTTGATGGATTAATAATACTGTTTTTTTTTTAAAACTAATTTGACAAATTCAAATATTCATATGTTTGTTACCTGCATAAGAGTTGTATGAAGGCTTGTTAATTAATAAATAAACAAAAAATTGACAATAAAACTAACTGCTGAAGTAAGTTACAAATGTAAGATAATTTCTTGGTAGAAGCACGTGTACATTTGCTGAATGGTATCGTTCACTTCATATTCTATAGCTTGATGACATTTTATGTAAATACGATAAAGAAAATCCGAGTAAGTTTTTTTGTACGATCGTCGGTATCTCACAACTTTATACATTTACATTTAAAACATTTCTTAGAAAAATAACCACTCTTAAAGTTGACTAAATATAAACAATGAGTATTATGTTTGTAAATATGGAATTTCCAAAAATATTTCATTGGATTTGCATTTAAAATTACTAATTCTTAATGGAAATCTTTCATTCATGATTGCCATTGACGGGTATCGAACCAATTAAATCTTGAGATAGATGCTGGCATAAAAAGCGGGATATAAAACTTTTATCACCATTGATTATGTTATTATTGTTTGTTTTCTTGTTTCAAGTTCCCTTATAGTCTTAAATAAATAAATTCGTATTTAGAGTCTACCCACTCAGTCATAGAACTGATTTTCAGTGGTGGACATTAATATTTAAAAACCGTATTCTGAGAGAATAACACATATTTTAAAATCATTTGACACAGCAGTTACACATTTATCGATTAAAAATTTATCGCAGACTTTGTTTAGGTTGAAAAATTACTAAATTAATAAAAATATTTCTTTAATACAATAATAGTTTACCTGCCTGGCATGGAGATTAGTTAATTACGTGTGTCGAATGTGAATGTGTGCTAGGCTTAGTGTGGGCTGAAGAGCTAGGCCGGTTGTCCCATCCTGAGTGATTTACAGGTGAAACTTATGGTTGTAGCAAGGTAATCTTAGCGGAGTCTCTTTGTGCAGGTCATGTCGTGATCAGCAAGTTAAGATGCCCTATTTGTTGAAGCAGCGGTCACATGTGCTCAGAGAAATTATTGCGATGAGCTAGATTATTAAATGTCACTCGTTAATATGTATGGAGGAGAATTCGTGCACTCAAAACAATAGTTTAGTTACCTCTAAAAAGATTGATTTTATTATGTACTCTCATATCAATAATTTCAACGAGACGACGTGTTTAAAATAGTCTACAAAAACAAAACAGAATCAAACAGAATTTTATTTTATTTAATATTATTTGTTATTTATTTTATTTTATTTTATTTATTTATTTAACGTCTATCCTATTCAGTTAATAAAATTGATTTAGAACGGAAGACAACTAAATAAATCTTATTACATTGATGTAGACACAACAATGAACTAGGGCCTACGTCTACAATATCCAGTTAAAAAATTGATTTACAAAGGAAAACACAATTCACACTTGATAATTATTTCTTGAATTTTGTATTGAACCACCAAATATTTTGCGTTTCCTGTTAAATCACGATTTTCCCGAGTGTGGTATTAAATGCGATGTACTTTGCACAAGCCAAATAAACGCGTAAAATTTTGAGAAAGATCCAACATATTTTCTAAAATGGGTGTCCATTTTAGCTACGTACATTCCGAAATTGGCCGTTTTAGTTTCATTTTGTTAGCTGTTCATGATTTAAACTTTTATCAAGTACATACATTCATTAGCAAGTATTTAATTATTAATAACCGAGTTAGTAGTTTATGATGTAGTAATAAACTGACTCGATCCCCGCCACCAACAATCGTGACTAAAAGTTTTTTCCCGCCTTTAGTTTAATCAGGCTAAATGTAAATTGCCTTTGCATAATACCAGCTCTCTAAAATAGGGTATAATTTTACTCAGAGTTGCGTAGTTCGCTTAATGACTGAAGATACGAGAAGAAGTTCTATCTTGAAGTGTGTACTACTCATATTGTTTGTTAAAAGAAATGTCAAGATTTATTAAAATGAGTTTATCGAAATGGGGAGACAGGCGTGCTCATTTTACAAAGATTCAAACAAGGCTTCAACATAATGAAGTACAAATAGATAAAACACCCAGCACAAAACATTTCTAAAATTCATTCCAGAGAAGAAATAAAACAATGTTTTCAATAGTCTAGTATTTAGAAGCTCAAAATCAACCAAATAAATCTGCATTTTTTTGACTGAAATCTGCTTTGATAGATGAGTACATTTATCCATTAATAGCAATTACACAAAACATTACTCGCATTAAATGATTTATGACTGCAGGAATAGGTGAAGACTTCATATTTTGACAAAGAATTAACAAATTTGCCCTTCTGAGTTGTCTTTAGGATACAATAACGTTTTACATGGATGCATAAAATTGAGGACTGAGGTGTTTTATTTTTTGTTTTGTGTTTCTTTAAATGTATGCGAAACATATGGATGTGTGTATTCATAACTAAATAAACAAATACGCTACTATAATCACTTATACCTTACGTAAGACATCATACCCGAATCACAAATGGTTTTGATACAACGTTGAATAACCTGCCTGACCTAACAGAATGTGAACATTTAAAACCTTCGAAAGTTGTCCAGTACAGCTTAGATATAATTACATAGAATATTACCAGGAAATTTGAGTCGAGATTTTTCAAACTAAGTTGTAAAAAGAGTGTATTAATAGATTCGTTAATCAAGTAAATCACTTCATCATGACTTTAAAAGAAATCATGTATACGTGCATGTGCATCTATTAGTAAATTATAGATATGCACGTTCTTTTTATTTTCATATCTAAGTCCTTAATGAAAAGTGAAATTTATAAAATATTGATGTTTGAAAAAATATCCATACAAATGATATACACTATTTTAATAAAATATCTGCAGAATAATATATTGATTATTTGTATAAGGTAAACGTTACAAAATTTACGTACTGTTATCAACATTTTTTGTGCATAAGTGGCTTGATTATAATGTCCATGTAACATTCTTGCAGACACGTAAATGACTATTATTATTTATTGTCGGTGATTATCAATAAAATTATTGATTTTTACTCGATTAATGAATTATCGATCGATTGTAAAAATTAGATTATTCATCGATTAGTAATCAATTTTTTAATTTCCCTGTTTAAAGATATCAAACTTAAGAAATACATTCAAAATAAAACCCTTAAAAAACAATTAGTAGGCTAATTTAGTTATTTATATTCTCTACCTAAATAAAAGGGAGTAGCGAAAGTGTTATCACAAAACGTGCTGCCTGTGAACTAAAAGACCAAATCTGTCACAATCTAAACAAGTCATGTGCATCTTAGCTACCTACCACACTGGCCTGAATGCATGTATGCACATTTCCCTTTCAAACTACTATCTACAATAAACTCAATCTTCAACACCTCATCTCACCTCTCTCGTTATAGGTTTCTTATATCTAATTAGCGATAACTTTCCATTGATGGACGTAGCCGTCCTACAACTCAGTAGGTCACGAAGCAAGGTAGGGCCAACACAACCTCATTCTGCCTACAGCGATGAGAAGGAAAAGATTCACACATTTTTCTATACTATAGTCGTTCATTGAAGAGTTATTAATAACTTAGACAACAATGGTTGTTCTATAAAACAATTAATTGGTTTTAAAGTGGCTTGTTGATTTATTTAGGCCTTACAAACCAATACACTGTTGGAAGTATTGGGAAAATAATCTTTCATTTCCTGTATTTAAAAACAAAATTATCTTCAAATTTTGTTAAATAGCATCCCAGGGTCAACATTTAAATGTTCTTCATGAACATGTACTATTTCAATTTTCCAGTTTATTTATTTTTACTGTGACTGCTTGTACATTGTACACTATCGACCCTAAGTAAACCAAGGGGTCGTATTGTACCTACAAGGCCCAGCCCTTGTTAAACTTCTGGTCAAGGTTGTATTTGGTTAGTTATATCTAGGAGCTGTTAAATATAAATTGAAACTAGTAGAACAGGTAAATTGATTGTTAAATCGAAATTATTTGGACTTACACTGTTATATTATATATATAATATATGTATAATATTTTATTTGTAATATTTCGACACAAAGTCTAGTGTCTTTATCTAACTGGGTTGAACAAAGCAATGTTTTATCTATGTATATTATTTTATTTGTACTTTTTTTTTTTATTTTCTATTTATTTGTATTGTTAAAAAATTGCTTTGTTCAACCCAGTTTGATAAAGACACTAGACTTTATGTCGAAATATTACAAATATAATATTTATTTTAAGAACAGTGTACGTCAAAAGCTGTTAAATAGTTCTCAATTCTAGTATTTGCTTTTTGACTGAGGACAGCCTTGAACCGAGTTAAAAACCATTGGTGGTGGACATCGAACATACGGCCTCCCGACTGCAGACCGAATGAGATACCAATATGGTATTATCAAGAACAGGCCTCTTTCACGATGTACCTAACCCGATAGAGGTATTACATCATACAAACTTATATTTCTTATCAATATATCGCAATTTTTATATCAAAATAATTGAATTGTTTTCTAAAACCCTAGGTAGTATCGTCTCGAATAGCCAAAGTGTATTAATATGAGTCGTTAAGCAAAATCCAATCAATTAATAAGCCTAGTAGGGTATAAACTACTATTTATTATGTCGTTAATTAGCGGAGAGTTGGACTGATTGATGTAAGGCAAGTTTCTGTTCCAGCAGCTATACAAATCAAAGCATTTGGGAATTCAAATTATTGCAATAGCTAATAATGGATACATGTAACGTATGGTACAGTTTTTTTTTACGTTTAACCTAAATCATTAAAAAATAAAGACTTGATAGGTGTATGAGTTAGATAGATTGAATAAAAAAATTGTTTTTCTAGAATTTATTGATGGAAAAGCCTTTTTGTTTTGTACTTTATATAAAGAAGCAAACGCTGATGACTGTAATTGGCTGAGAAAATTGAAATATGGTAAAATGAGCGTTCTTGTATTAGGCATATCTTAATTCTGTAACTTACCCACAACTCTTCATTACAGCTTTCCACTCTCTGTCACTAATTAGACAGAAATAACCAAGATGTTTTGTATCTCGTAACCTGAATAACTAACAACCACCACAATGGAACACAATACTGCACTATACAAAACACGATGGCAATGACACTGAACTGCGTCTGACAGTCTCGTTCGTATGAGATTTTCCGTTCCCTTTTAAACTTCATTGTCTGAAAGTGTTTAATGCAATTATTTACAAGTGCATTTAAAATTGTGAACATAACTTCTAGACATTCAAATTATGAATGACCCATTTACTAGAAAAATAACGAATTATGTCTATATTCATAGAAGATATTTAAAACATTTAAATATACTTATTTAGTTATTTTACTGGCTTATCAAATAAAACCTTGACATTTTAGAAAAACGTATCAATTTAGGTAACAAAAACACAAAATATGATGATTTTTCTCTAATAATCTGCAGATTGCTCAATTAAAATGAATAGGTGCCAAAATAATAATGATGATTTTATTTAGTTCATCATATTTCATTATATTAATTAGTTGGTGTAGAATATATAATTAACTTCTGCACTGAAAGTAAATGTGATAAGATATAATTATGTTTGCGTATGTGGTGGCCACCTGCACGAGTTATCTTTCTATTTGACTTACTTTAGATGTTGGTGTGATCTAATTCTGTACAGAAGTTTCATTATCTTATCCTTATCAATAACGAGATATCAAATTACTCGAACAATGTACGAATTTGAAACAAATATCACGGTTACAAGTAAATTATTAAATGCACTTTCTGATGTCATATATTTTTCCTATTTGCCATTCGCCATTTCAAAGGGAATTGGTGAAAAATCGTAAACACGGAAATGTAAAAAAATTAGCACATATTATTATTATTATTGTGCATTTTGTAATAATTATTATTTATTTACTAAAATTCATAAGTTAATGTATCTTGACCTTGGCCAATACATTGACAAAAATAACGTACAATTTTTTTTTTTTAATTGGTATTGTATAAAATTAAGAAAATAATTGTTGTATAATATTGTATACTTATTAGTAGGCCTACATTACTTTAAAAGCAGTTTAGCTTGTCTTTCGTCTTGATTATACTGAAATATTGTTATTTAATTAATATTTAGTTCACATATAAAAAAGTTATGCTTATGGATCATCCAAAATGACAAGTCTTGTAGCTTTCTTTCTAAAATGTCGTTTTCGTCAAGTAGGTCAAAGATCTGCAGAGCCACCATTAGGAAATCACCTCAGCTCCATCACATTCAACCGGTCATCTATGACCTCGCGTAGCCCAGTGAAATGTTCGTAAGTAGACGTAGTGATGACATGGGATGGGATGGACACACATTGTTCAATAGATGAAAGGAAGTCTATTGAAATTATAATGATTACAATTATAGCATCAGCTGTGGATGGATTTCTTAATAAGCTTAGTATTTTCGTTCTCCCTGACCTAAAATGCCTCGATTTTTTGTTGTTGAATTATGCGGATAATTCTGTTATATTGGAAGGTTAGGGGGCTTTCAGTAGTTATGAATATCCTCGAGTTAAGTGTTTGTTGATTGATTGATTTTTTTGTTGTTGCATTATGCGGATAATTCTAAGTAGTTCCGAATAACCTCGAATTAAAGTGTTTGTTAAAGGTGAACTTACAAAAATAATCCGGGTAATTAGGGTTAGGGTGTAATTTTGTTATTTAATCAATAATATAGTTGAATTAAATCAAATTGAACATGAAATCTGGCCAAAAGCAAATTGAAAATGACCTTGAATATTAAGAACACAATTTAATAATTCAATAAATCACCCGTTGAGTATAATTTTGAAGTTATACCTAATATAACTCAGTAGGGTACATGTATCCATAACCTTCGTAGAGCAGAAAAGGCCACGAAATATTTAGTTTTTTAAATCTTGTTTAAAAATATAGACTGGATTCAAATTGAATTTTGTTTCTGAGGGATTTTTTACAGCTTTTAGTTTTTCTGATACTTAAATGTTTGAAATGATACAAAGTTTCTAGTTTTGTAGTCTTTCAATCCAAATGTCACCAGTATTTTACCCGGGTCAAAAACGTGAACCCTGACCTTTATCAAGGTCAAGGAATGCAGAAGATCTACACAAGAGAAAAGCCAAGTTCAATATAATCACCGGATACATTGTCCAGTGATTGACTGTTAATATTCCGATATCTCCAACCTGTAACCTCATACACGTACGACATCGGTCCAGTGACATCTCGCTGCCGGGTCGACATGGGCTCAGTGACACCTGCAAAGAGAGTAGACTTGTAGTAAGTAGGATCCACCTACTTTCAAGTGCATTGCGTTGACACCGTTCAAAACATGTCGCGCATCTGTGCACATTGTGGGACTTCTGTTATGGATAAGGATTTTATTGGTTTCGAAAGTAATAATTACCGCAATTATAGAGAATTGACAATCTTGTTGATTTATTATAAAATAGCTACGTATTTCAACCGAATGGTGCTCAACGAGGTACAGGGAGTACTATATGCCAAGATATTTGCAATAACCTATTAGTAGAAGTAGCAGTGGTAGTGAATCTTTATTTAGATATTTATCTATTACAATCATCCTCACACAATAAAGCTTAAGAACAGCAAACACAAGATGAAATAATACACTGTGTGACAAACAAGTGATGCAGCGAATATTAATATGAATACTAATTAAAATTATCATCTTGTCAAACAAACATAGATATGACCAGATTTACGCAATTGTAGATTAGCTAAGCCAATTACACATGAAATACCTTTATCTACTCTTTAATCTGATTCTTAATAATTTATCATTACAGATCATTTTTGTACTGATTACTAGATAATTGTGTATAGAGAAATTAATCAATTTTGACATTCAATACAAGTAAACACTGTTTCCGATCTTTGCTGTCATTCATAGGTTTGCAAACTAAAATTTCGTTACAACTGATATACTGTGACCATATAAATTAACTGACAACAAGATCTGCCCTGGTATAATAGAATTATGCAAAATATTACATAAATTCATTTTTCTTTCGCAGAACAATACTGCTGTAAGTTACCAAATTTGTAAAGTAGGTCTCACTCTTATTGTATGCTGTTTACGTTTCTATTATTCCAACGAAATTTTTCGTTTTCAAAGTATAAGTTGAGATCTATGAAAACAAATACAATTATGAAAAGCCAAACCATACTTGATGGATGATGAATGATGTTTTTTGTTGCAATATTTCTATTCGAGACGACGAGTGATGGTAAATGACAATAAAATACAATTTAAAAAGATCCCTGTCTTACGTGGGATTCGTACCAACGTTCCCGTACGCTTCGGACCAGCGCCCTAAGCGTATGAGCCACAGATGACGGTTTTGTACCGGAAATATAGTACATACCCATGCCCTTGATCAATGCGGGAAACTTGTACCCCACCCGTTTTAGACCCACGATTGTCTTAATGTGTATAAACATCACTTCCAACTTGAATAGTCCCCCATTTTAATTAATCATCATTCAATCCAATTTACTTCATTTTTCTAAAAAGCTTTCTTTTTGTACACGTAAGGTCATGAGAAAGTCAAAGGTAATAAGTAAGAAGAAGACGAAGATCATAGAGCGGAGAAAAACAGAACGGAAATGTAGAGAACATCCGACAATGTCTCGCTGCACTCAAGTCAAGTCCGGCCAGTACACACATACTAGTTATAGTACACAGCCCTCAGTTCTGCCCACACAAAGAAGATATCTGCACCAAGGTTGCTAACTGCATGCATTACCGTCACACTAGATTACATTACACTTACACCCGTCGAACTCCTACATCTACTTCCCTAGCGTGGCTGAGTTCAATCATATATCATACTAGGAAAACGCTTAAGTCCCGTCGCGTTGATGGATGAGCTTTTTTGTAAGTTCTTAGTTTGCGTGGGATCTATTTACTTATCAAGTGCCTTTTGAACGCATTGTTGGTGATTGTTGTAAAGTTTCTATTGTAACTTGTAAATTGTCATTATAAACCTAAAAAAACTCATATATTAAAAACCTTTATTCTATGGGTTGTTGGCTAACTTTTCAACTTTTTCTTTCAACAAAGCAATATATCACCATTACCTTAATAACCATGTGAAATATGAACGTTGTAGCCCCACCCTTTTGGGTCAAAAAAAATCGGCCCCAAAATGTCAAAACAAAAATATGCTCTAAAAATCGAAAAAAATCGTAAAAGAAACGATATTCATGAGAAACATTTCTTCGATTTACCCAAAACGTACCCAAGTTTTAAGTTCGAGATTTCGAAAGTCCCCTCCAATTTTCATCTAGATCGTATTTTCCCCGTTTGCCCGGTAAAGAGAAAACAAACGACAGAAAAAAAACAAAAACTTTGGGAGCTAAATTTTTTCAGGGTTAGTGAAATTGAAGTTTTTGCTTCGCTCGTTTAACGCTCGCTACGCTCATCCAATAATGCAATCCAGAAATTAACAAAATCTATCCCGACCGGGGTTGAATCTGCATGAGCTTTCAATTTTCCCGGGGCCGAGATAGATTTTGTGATTTCTGGATCCCAATTTCCTGATGATCGCAACGTGTGAATATCCTTTTTTTAACAACCCACTTTAAAGTTTTAGATTTTTTAATGAAAATTTAGTTCAAAAAGTGATCCAGTGTGTGGAAATTTGCTGTAGTCGGCGATCAAGCGATTTTTAAATTGGACATAGGGCATTATAAGTACTAATATTAATTAAACTTTTAGAGCAGGTGAGGTTAATAATGTGTAAATTAGTGGGACTAAAATACTGCTCTTTTAAAAAAAAGAAAAAATATGTAGGGAACGATATTTCGAACGACTATTCGTCGTCTTCAACTAGTTTAATGACATTTGACATTTGACATTTGATTTGAGTCAAATTTCATTAAACCAGTTGAAGACGAACTGAATAGTCGTCGAAATATCCTTACCCACATAGTTTTTTATTTTTTTAAAAAGGCGTGTATAGTCCCACTAATTCATCACATTATTTAAGTACAGTTGGTAAGTCCGCGGTGGCACATACGATTAGGGCTCTTGTGGCAAAGCGTTATTGCCCTACAGTCTACGAGGACGCGGGTTCGAATCCCGCACACAGCATGTTTTTTTTTGTAATCGTCCTTCATCTCATTTTTCACCAAACCATCGTCTTGAATAGCCATTTGTGTGGGGATTAATATGAGACGTTAAGCAAACAAAAAAAATCACAACAACCTCGAAAAGTTTAAGAAATTATTTTTGAAAATTTAGTTCAAAAAAAGATCCAGAGTGAAAATGGAAATTTGTTGTCAGAAAACAAACGATTTTCAGTGAACATTGAGCATTGTAAAAGCAGTTAGTACGAAGACAGGAGAACAAGGTTAAAACAAACCAGACAAACAAAGCCTCACTCGGAAGATCTCCCCACTTCACAATCACTCGCAGCGGAGTCGACTTCCGGTTAGTTCTGTGATCACCGGATGTGTCAACGGAACCAACTCAAAGGGTGGGTTTTATTTTTGAATTCAGACAAGTTCGAACAGAAGGTCTCGCGCCACCTGCGCTGATCGGTGACGTCATACCTCGTGACGGAGGTGCACGATCGTGCACGAGTGTTTCCGATTGTGACTGTGTTGACCTAAAAAATACCACGCGTTGTCTTACATTACATGCTATAAATGATAGGTTGGACATCTGTGGATGTCCTTGCGGTTTCATGTCTCTATTAGTGAAATTAAGTATTTCTTTCCGACACGACAAGGTGTTATAAATACAGAAAGACGACAAAAAACGCTTAGTGCAAAACAACAGTCATTACACACATTATTATATTATAACATTATTTCGCAGTATATCATTTGATTTTTCTTACCGGTTTGTTTAAATGTATTGGTTATTCGTAAAGTATCAATCCATTTGTATATTTATTATTTTAAATTCAAATTTAAAATTAAGTTTTTTGTTGAATTTATCTGTATAGAAACACATGGCTCTGCCAAATGAAAGTATATGGATCACATTATAACAACAAAATAATGGCTATCAGGACATCAATGTATTCCTTTTTATACATCTGCTATACATTTAATATTATATTATTACATGTGTGTGTATGTATTAATGTCGTTTATTTTTTTATTTCAACAGAACTAGTACGTAACACACATTTTTTACATCCAATACAGGCCAGTCAAATGCACTTTAATATAAATAAAAACAATAGATGCAACCTTAAATTAAAACAACTTATGGTTAATGTTTAAAAATTTGCGATATTTTAAATGTTTTTTATCTTCATTTTCGTTCGTTGGTCTTCTCCAAGTCGATGGTCATGTTGCCTCGTGACGTCAGGAGGCTGGTACATTTCAAGTCGTCAATTCCCTCTATACCCGCGTATGCCATTTATCAATTATCACTTTTATTTGGCAAATATTGAATAATACACGGATTTCCCACCTTTGGTGTGTGTGGGTGGTTCTTGCGTTCATTCGTTCTAGGAACAATGACTTGACTTTATGAAATTTGAATTGTTCACATGCAAGTAAATATAAACTTAGTCCGTTCTCAACGGATATGTATCCCAGATTCAAAGTCATGACTTGCACTTTCCTTCAAGTGTTTTTTTGTAAGATTAATATTTATTTGGGAGTAGGTACATTTTTAAATGTAAATGTTACTGACTACTGTATTGAGATTAATATCTTATTATTTATGAGTTTTCAAAACGTATTATATTATATTTTACAATTCAGTTACAAAAACAGCATGTTGTAATGTTGATAATGGATATGTGTACACAGTTTTGTACACAAAAATTGAGTGCAAGAAATATAATAATTTTAAATCTTGTGGCATAATAATCATTCAAATTAAATCCGGATTAAGGAAAGCATAATTTCTTATAAACTGAATTGATTAGAAAATTAATTTAAAACCGCCGTTTTTAAATCAGTGAGAAAATTGCGAATTGTGGTTGTTTTGTCGGCGATTATAATTTTTTCAAATAATTTATTGTTTATTATTTATGTTAACATGGCTTTCAACAATCCCATTTGTAAGAATTAGAGAATGAATGTGAATGAAAACAATACAAAATTCCACTTGTAGCTTGGATCAGAAAACTCCAAACCGCAACTCCAGGTTTTGTACATCATCGGCAACTGTGAAATCTCAATCTCAATCCTAATTTTGTTCCTTTTTATTTTATTAAATATTTATTTATTTAACGTTTATACTATTCAGTTATGATGAATGATTTACAATGGTGGACAACATAATATAAATACATACACACGTATGTGCAGTCTAGCCTCTAAACGGGCATTTTTCTTTCTCACCCTAATTTTCTTCCAAATTCCTTATTACTATAATTAAATTTGACGACAAACAACAGAGCTCAGCTATTATAATAACCGCCTACCATGTGGCTACCGTCTGATTGTTGTACGTCACCTGCCTGCTTGCTGGCTGGAGTAGGATGACAGACGCACGTGCCCCGCCAGACAACATCCTGTCTTGGGCTCGCATGACAGTAGCAGCAATGTGACTAAAATACACCTTTTTCAATGGGGAACGAACTTTCTCTCAAGGTTTCTCGTTTTTTCGCTACCCTTGTAATTATTAACAGACCGACATATTTTAGCCTTAGTGCTCAATGCAGAGAAACCTGTTACATTGTATAACAGTAGGTACAATATGATAATTTAGAGATACGATAAATTTGTGCTGTGTTGAATTATTACATATTTGCCATTTGGGTTAATACATGTTTTGTATTTTAATGTCTGAATAAAAAGAGTATGTGTATTCAAAAAATTTTAATGAATTAGGCGACACCTTCACACAAATATAATAAAACAGTTGAACAATTTTTAATATTTTAGATAATGGGTACGTATTTTATATATTAATTTTGGAGTTTACGCACTATTAAATACATGATAGTTATCTTGAACCATAGCTTGCATTCGTATTTAAAACAAAACTGGCAAAAGAAAATAATACACATATTTTAATTTTTATTCAAAATTAATCATTCATCCTAATTGTGAACATACCTAGTTTAAACACAAATTATACTAGACAAAGCAACCAATGATAAATAAATACCAATTTAAGTGGAATAATAATTCAAGCATACGTTACCAACAGATGGTTAAATCATCTTGTTAGTATGTTTTATATTTTTTTAAATGACGAGAGTTCACCTTCATTTCCGTCATAATTTGTATGTCAATGTCACTTATTTTCATTGTCATGGTGATTTAAAAAAAATGCTAATTAAATGAATAGCATTCATTCACAAAAAATTACATTGACATTTATTTACAAAAAGTAACAAATTAATGGTTTGCTAGAATGACTTGTGAAAACATAATTCGTTTGTCGTTTCTACCGCCCACGGTGGCTCAATCGTCAGAGAGTACAGATCCACGCGAGAGAATACAGTACGCTACGTCGAATCTTATTCAAGACAAATAACATTTTAAATTGTTGTTTACACACATATAATATTAACAACTAAAAAAATTGTTAAGTATATGATGCAGAAAATTTGCAGTTTTATTGAAACGAATACTTATTAAAATTAAATTATGGTGTTATTCTAAATTTAACTTTTACATTTTTACGCGTCTATGAAATGTTCACTATCGCTATTTCTGACTGAAGCTTTTTCAGATTATTCTCCTCAGATGGAATAGCACCCTGTTAGGTTCCAATAAATATATTTTTTGTTATCATTACAGTAAGGCTATACGTTTTAGTATTTTCATCACGATTTAAAGTTTACCATACAAAATTTGGGAACATTTTGTTTTTCACCTTGACACAATATAGTTTGAATGAACAAATACTACAACGATTTGAAATCATTTGAATCCGAATTCAATTGGAAATAATTAAAACGAACATTTCTTAACAATTTAGCGTGTGAACTTCGCGTGCACTTTGTAACAGTAGCAGTGAAAACCTCGAACTCCTGGCCCGATCAAGGGAAATCCGGCCATTATTGTTATTTCATATTGCGAGATCTCGAACTTGTAGCAGGATACGCGGTTACGAAAATCGATTTTCTTGGGTCGATTTTGAAATAAAGTGAATGAAGCTGAGAATGTTTCGTGTTTTAATATTTTCCATGCCTGCAGGGGTTATTTTGTAACTCTTGTGTGTGATTTTTAAGTTACATTTTAATCGTACACAGAAATAATTTGCATGCAATAACATTAATTTGCCTTTTAGTTTATCTTTCATTTGGACAAACATAGTTATGCTTTTAATGAAATATAATAATATAGCAATGTCATCGTCACATTAAAACAATACAGTAATTACTTTTTTAAAACGATGTTTTGGCTGTTTCTCTGCAGCTATTTACAAATGCATCCAAGTTTAAAATTCGTCCTCTGTTGCCTGCTATAGAGTTGTCCAGATATAGCGCCATGTTAATTATTAATTAATTACTTATCTTTTGATAATTGGACGAAGCGAAGACTTCAATTTCACTTACCCTGAAAAAAGAGCTTGTTTTATTGTCTGTTTGTTCGCTCTCCAAGTTTTTGCGTACAATCGAATAAACATTTCTCATGAAAATCATACTTTTACGATTTTTTTTTTATTGCGATATTTTCGTGATATTTGGCCCGCGACCGGGAAAACGGCTACTATGATCTTGATCAAACTTTATAGGAACGTTCGAAATCACGAAACTTGTGGATGTTATGATTTTGGGGATATTCGAATAATAAATTCTCAGAGAAATCGTACTGTTAGGGCACCGATTAATCAACCATGAACGCTTTTCCATCAACTCGACTGGAAAAGCATTCGCGAAGCGGCCTAGTAGCGGTGTGTGAATAATTATTCACTCAACGCTAGTAGTTAGCCAAATTTTGTTGCACTCCACACAGGGATTACTGTGGTTCCATATCTATCATATATGAATTGTCATCAGTTCTTGTCGATGTCTGTCTTTATCATCTTATCTTTCATAGTCAATTATCCAAATTATTATTGTTCTGATTTTATCCTATGTAAGTGGCTCATTTGTACAAAAATTATTAGTTTATGATGCGCTTTCTGTAAATTTCAATATAGAAAATTGTGCATCAATTCTCAAAATGCATAGAGTAAAGCAAATGTTCTGGAACGTATACAACAATTGCTCTTTCCTCACGACAATTTGCTGAACAACATTATCAATATCAATCAAGTCTAATCTTTTTTGTCACGATCCGGCGGCTAAATACTTGAAAAGTTACAACATGAATTTATCTTTATTATATCTATACTTATCGTTCACTAAAATATGCAATAGCAATAAAACAATTTGTTTTTGAGTTAATTATCGAATTTAAACACAATTACGCGTAGGTCAAAAAGCAATTTCCTTGATGTCGTCATTGGATTACAATTAATTAAATACTAGATGCCAAAATGCAGTACGTTGTAAAATCATAAAAATCTAAATAGGTCTACTAAGGTGAACAAACTAACATTGTATAGGCCTATACAAAATGCAAATATGGCATTATGGCGAGCACAGTGTTATAAAATGCCAAAACAAAAAAAAACAAAACAAAAATTTATAATTTTGATGTTTTATGTCAAGATGTGCATGGATGGTGACTAATTGATGTTATTGGTTGTAAATCAGTTTTTTACTGAATAGGATATCGTTAAATAAATAAATAATTAAATATAGTACGTTGTATCCGGAAGCGAATAAGTAAAAATTCACTTTGAAATGAATAACAGATAGAACTGAATTTGTCCAAAATTAGCTACATTTAAGAAGAAGCTACAGGCTATATTATGAGGTACTTGTCGAGGAAAGAGGGGTTTTATGGTTCACTGCTTGCTTCTAATTGTAAGTTAGTAATAAATCCTTAACAAAAGTAGGCCTATTGGAAACATTAAACTTTTTTATACGGTATGTTATTGTTTTAATTTAATCTTATATTGGGTATAAAGGCCCAGCCAAAAAATGTAACTCTTTATTTTAGCATTACGTGAGGTACATTTCTAAAACGACGCTCTCCTTTTTTACCCTTGTAAAATACGTGTTTAGTTTTAAATTGATTTAGCCTGGTGTTACGTAATCAGTCGTAAGAAAAGTCTGAATGCCAATTTTGAAATTAAATGCAATGAAATGTAGACACAGCTATATAATAAGACATGTAGAAAAGCAATCAATACGATCCATTAATAAACAATATGAGAAGTGTACCAACTAACCCCGAGCTCTCAAGATATTTGATAAATAATTGTACTTAATAATCATTTCAACCATTCTTCTCAATAGCGCAATTACGTTTAATGCCCTCACAAAACAAAACAACAATAACAATACAGCCACACATATTGCTTTCAAACAATGAAACTCTGATAAGCAGATGTGCAATAAAGACAACCACTCTTCATTAAAAAATTACAAACAAGATTCAATTATCTTAGAGTAAAAATAAAATTGATGTACAGAAAGAAAATCTTACAGATAAGAGAAAATAAAACGATTCACGGGGTAATTCAACTCCAAGAAATCCAATTAATAAGCTATTAATCAACTCCAAGGAGTGCTGAGTACTTCCCGTATGTGAGGTAGCCGAACCTTCCTTTCATAAACGTGAGCTCGGTATTAAATAAGTTAACCTTTTGCTTTCAGACATAAAAAACAAAATCCAAGTTTAGACAAAATGTTGACGTGCCTGGAGCTTAGGCTTCATTGGGTTCACCATATTTCATATTTACGATCAACCCAGTAACCTTTTTAGTTGAGTAATGAAGACATGTGTAGAGTTAGAAAGTGTGTAATTTAAGTAGAGTAATTTTAAAATTGCGTAATAGTGTACTTACCATAATTTACAAAATATAACGGCGAATATTATGAATTTCATGCTTGGGCCATTATATTGATTATCTGATATTATATTGGTTTATCACTCGAATACACCAAGGCTGCTATTTCACATAAAGGTTTATAATACAGACTTTAAAAAACCTTTGAAACGTAAAACATGAAAAAATTGCTTTTTTAGTAACGTCCTGAAATATGACCAATATTTTGATAAACGTAAAACAAAACAAAATATACCCGTTCCTCGACGGTCTTACCGTCGACTTTATATTGTTTAGCCTTGGTTTTATAGTAGGCGACTATATGATGCTGTTATGTTCGTACTTTTTAGAGCATGGCCCGGACAGTCAAGGATCCGGGTTCGATCCCCGGTGTAGGCACTTTTTTAATTTCTGTTTAAAGTACTAACATAAATATGAGCATAGATGAAAATATTCTCTACAATTCGGAGCTAGCATAAGTCTTCCATGTTTTGCACTAAGATCTTTCTCTGTAAGCAATGTTTTGAGCTCAATGATGGCTGGGAAATGCACTCATACAATTCACAGCTGCACTCGGCCAAGGTTTAGTGAGGTTCATGCAGTGAAAGTACATCGCTCCCAGCTAGGCCAATACCACGACTAATAATTACTACAAGCTAAACTGGTCTGGTATTAATTGTGTTTATTTGTTTATTTGTCACGACAATCTGAAGTGGAACACTCGCTTAACATTCTCGGTTTTTGTTTTAACTCTCGAATATCATAAGGAGTTGAAAGTTTTAATAGGCAAATCACATCCTGGATCTGAACCTACTATAATTGATTTCAATAAAAAAAATGCCAAGTAATGGCATATTCGGCTATTTTGGTATCTACAAAAATAATCTTTTTTGTCAGGTTAAACTTTGAAAAATATTTTTACTTGTTTTTTTATGTATTTTAACAGAATTATTAATTAAAGGGGTATTTAACCGCTAAACTCAAAAAATATATTTCATTCTGCTACTAGTATGATTTAGCATCACAAAATTATTGGGGCCCTACCATGACCTCCCAAAAAATTGTCAAACATGACATTTTTCGAGCTAGGTCCCATCGGCAAAAATCTCCCATAAGAAATAACATGGGACGATCTTTATGCCCCGTGACCTTGGAGGATTTTGATCCAAAAAAATATTGGCCATTATTGACGTACTCGACAGCCTTTTCTGTAAATTCTCTATATTTTGTTTTGTAATTTGGGCAAGTAGTTCGGTCAAAATATGCTGATTACCAAGATGGGTGTGATTTTGGAATGCATATTTTTGCGTGTTTGAGGGTATATTTGGGCACAGTTTCAAGACACGATGTTATAAAGGGGCATTTTAGATTGGTACTATGCTCTAGTATCTATGTGGACCAAAAAAAGCAGGTTAAAGCCGATTTAGGAAATTTTCCAAAACACCAATTTTCGCCAATTTCTGGATCAAAAAAATTAAAAAATTCGTGTTAAATCACAGTTACAAGATATAATTTTTCAAACGGTCATTTAAGTGTAGTATTGTGCTATAGATCACGGGGTAAAAAATAATTTTTGGGGCTTGTAGCCCCTTTAAGAGTAAAGTTTACAAGTTTCAATGTCGGTAATTTGCAGAATCTTATGTCATCGTAAAAGGCTGTTGTTTACGGATTTTGTCAATTTGCGTATAGGCCCTATATAGTAAATATTTAATAATTTGAATTTTAAAAACACACGTAAAATTGCGCATGATTCTGGACATTTGTTTTGCGTTTTATTTTTTTTACCTTTATGATTATACCTAACGGGTCAATAAACTTTTCGTACATTATCATTTTTTTAAAATAATACCACCGTGGCAAGACAATATAACGAATTCGTTTCAAGTCGTAGTTTATTTCAAAATGTCTAATCTAAAAATCAATTTATTTTTATTAAGTCGCGTTAAGGGGGGGGGGGAATGGGTTATAACTTTAATACGTGATCGACAACTTCCAGTCTTTCCTCTCGTAGACTTTATAAGGCAATGCATAAAGTGAAAGCACTCCTTACTTACACTCCAATTACTCTAATTTCGACTACTTATCTGGCTACTACCTTATTTCGATAAATTTCAGATTGTATATTCAACTCAACGAAATAAATATGATGCAATTTTCAAACCGTACCTGTACCACCTGTATTCAACAAAATTGTTAACATCTAGACCTATGGAATTAATTCTGCGTCGTGATGGTGCTATAAGGAAGAGTCCAACATTGTTATATTTTAATTTTTAATTATTCTTTATAATGGCGCACTAATGCTGGTACTTAGGGATAAGTACTTGAATGCAAGTGGCAGAGTGAGAGAGAGAGAGTACGTGCATATTATATCTCGTGGGAATCGAACCCTGGCACTGTATAGTCGACCGCTTGAAGGCACTACCCTCTAAGCTAGGATATACCGGAAATTGTTGTAATTTTAATGGGTAATGAGTGGAACAAATTCACATAATGTGGGTTAATTAAAATATGAGAATTTTTGTATTGTAAAAGCGAGCGTTATACTCCATGTACGGGGAGTGTGGTTAAATCGACTGTGCATTATACAAAAATAAAGTTATTGTGTTATAAATACATTATTGTTGTAATAAAATTATTTCAATGATCGTTGTGTCTGCATTGATGTAATTAAACTTAGTTAGTTGTCCTCCTTTCTAAATCAGTTTTTGTACTGAATAGGATAGACGTTAAATAAATACAACAAAAGACGTCATGTTTATTTGGTTTAAGGGTGGGTCAATCGTTATGTAATAATGCGCCACTCTAACTTAGGGGATGTGGGGACGAAAAACCCGTGCTAACGAAAAGATCCAGCTATTATAATGATGAAACTTTTATGAGGTGAGATAATTAATCAATACACCTGTGGGAAACGATTGAATAGACGTTGAAACATTGCTTCATTCTATATTATATATGTCTTTATTTACAAGTGCAGTGTACAGTCCAAAAAACTCGTCTAAATCTAAATCCATCTACATGCAAGGGGGAAAGGATGTTTATCATGCCGTTGTCGTCTTTGTCATCGACGGGGATGTCGTCGAGTAGAGAGGGGTCTTCGACGACGTGGAAAGCCAGAGTTCGAAATGTTTGCCTTACGATCAGAAGTCAAATTCTACCCCGGGCCACTGCTCAATCCGCCCGAATGCAAAGTTTTTTCTGCAGAATCAGGGCAAGAACTATACCTTTACTTAGCTTAGACTAGTTTATTCCAAAAATGCATTAGTGCAATTTTTATTTAGCCACATTTTAAAACTTTCAAATCTACTATGAAGATTTCAAAACACTTGATAATGTATTTTATTTCTTGCACAATGTAAAGCTGTTACAATTAATTTAGTATACATTTCAAATATGATAAAAAAAGACTTTAAGGGCACTAACTCTATTGTTGAGTGCCCCAAAACAACACTAACTAACTCAAAACACAACATCGTCTACATCTCGGCCTCAACTTCCCACGAAAAGCCCAGGGCATTGTTTGAGTCGGTTCTGTGTGTGTTGTAACGTGAAACCTTAGATCTTCGTAGTCGGAATACTTACATCGAGATGTGTGTGTGTGCGTTCAAAACAAACAGTGGGATGAAAAGACGCAGCCGAGCCTGAAGCAAAGTCATCCAGTAGACCGTGCACACGTCATATAGAAGGCAGTGAGTTAACGGAAGTAGTAGCGGCGGTGGGCGTGGTTCCGGTGCACGAGTACCGAAAGAGGGTGTCTGCGTGCGTGTAGACGAATTTGTTCAAGTTTTATTTTGATGAGAATTTGGATGTTCTCAAGCGTGTTCATTAATTTACTAAGGGGGAATTTAAATTTAACAGAAAACAAATGATAACGAATTAATGTTTTATACATGGCATATTTTATTGAACTCGTTTTGTTTGGCAAGAATTATAATTTAGTTGTAATAGGCTTAGCATAATTTCTATTCTATTTAAAATCATGTGTTATATATTCAAAAATGTATATTTTTTTAATCTGTCTATAAGTGGAAGTTTTTATTATTTTTATATTTAAGTCCATTCTTCTCTCTCTTCTACCCATTCTACCAGTCGTACCACATCTTCATAAATATTAGAACACATAGCCAATTATATTAAGTTCTTTCAAAATATTTAATTCTTATTATTGAAATTATTTAATCGAGACAATTTGCTGCATGGAATAATAACATTTTCTTATCTTTTTTGTGTTTCTTGGTCAACATGTTATATTTACTTTTCACATTCTCCTCATAGCTAGGCGGATTAGCCTAACAATTAGGGGTTTTGTGGTAGAGGGCTGAATTTTGGACTGTATACTCAGAACAACATTATAAGAAAATTGCCTCGAGGAGCCATGAAAAAATCCATCCGGTTAAGGGGGTGGAAGGGGGTGAAAAAATGGCATTTTTCAAATATAAAAAAATTCAAAAATCAAACTAAATTTTGATCCTAAGATTACAAAATTATTACATATTGTAGATAAAAGTCCAAATTTTAATAAAAAAAATATATATCACCATATATGTATATATAACCAGATTTTGCACCCTTTGTCTTTTTTTCACAAATTTACCCACTGTGCTGGGAGGATTAGCCTACCAGTTACGGGTTAAGTGATAGGGCTGTGAATTTTGTCTAAAACACTCAGAAGAATGATCTAAAAAAATTGGCCCGAGGAGCCCTCAAAAAAGTTGCTTGCTTAAAGGAGAAAGAGGGGGTGTACTAAAAGGGGTTGATAAAACTAAAATAAAGAAATCCGTATTCAAATATTATATTTACAACGCCATATTTATGTGTATTGTAGATTAAGGTCTAAACTTTAATTTAAAAAATTTAAATTTCACCATATATGTAAATCTGATCAGATTATGCGCCCTTTTCCCATTTTCATAAATTTCCTCAATATTACGAAAGTGTATCGTGCGACCACTCTTTTTGTCACAAATTCTCCTAATATTACGAATTAGGACGAAAACAAAATTTTGTGATGCTTTAGGTACAGTTTCACTCAATGGACTTTGACCCCATTTTCAAAAGTTTACTCAATATTAACGAAAGTCTATCATGTGATGACTCGTTTTGTCTCAAATTATCCTAATAATACGAATTAGGACGAAAATAAGATTTTGTCATACACTTTGTCATACATACTTTTGAAAATGGGGTCAAAGTCCATTGAGTGAAACTGTACCTAAGGTGTTAAAAACTTTTTTTTATAATTTTTCTTATAATAGGCATAATTTTGAACAAAACGAGTGGTCGCACGATACACTTTCGTAATATTGAGGAAATTTATGAAAATGGGAAAAGGGCGCATAATCTGACCAGATTTACATATATGGTGAAATTTTAATTTTTTAAATTAAAGTTTAGACCTTAATCTACAATACACATTAATATGGCGTTGTAAATATAATATTTGAATACGGATTTCTTTATTTTAGTTTTATCAACCCCTTTTAGTACACCCCCCCTTTCTCCTATAAGCAAGCAACTTTTTTGAGGGCTCCTCGGGCTAATTTTTTGAGATCATTCTTTTGAGTGTTTTTACACAAAATTCACTGCCCTATCACTTAAACCCGTAACTGGTAGGCTAATCCTCCCAGCATAGTGTGTAAATTTGTGAAAAAAGACAAAGGGTGCAAAATCTTGTTATATATACATATATTGTGATATATATTTTTTTTATTAAAATTTGGACTTTTATCTTCCATATATAATAATTTTGTAATCTTAGGATCAAATTTAGTTTGATTTTTGAATTTTTTTATATTTGAAAATGCCATTTTTTCACCCCCTTCCCCCCTTAACCGGATGGATTTTTTCATGGCTCCTCGAGGCAATTTTCTTATAATGTTGTTCTGAGTATACAATCCAAAATTCAGCCCTCTACCACAAACCCCTAATTGTTCTTGTATTTTCCTTTAATCCGCTTGACTATCACGCATAAAACATGTTAAAACAACTCACATATAAGAAGTTGATGAAAGTCACTTATCTCACTACCATATTATTGGAATCGATTTATTATAATGTTGAATCGATGGATACATTTAAAAAATCATTTATATGAAATTACCCTTTCCATACGGTATTTGCTACAATTAGTCCTCCGCCACCGTTCAATGTCATCACGACAGCACCGCTACATTCTACCACATTTTTAATTATTTAAGTAGTGAGATTGTTAAGTATTCGGTTATTAGTGTGTGTAATTAAAAATTATACATGTCACTTAGCGAAGTAATGGATAAACTTTGACTCAGCTTGGCGAATGTTGATAGAATTCGCATTTCTTTCTTTCTTTCTTTCTTTAATCGTCTGTCCTATTCAGTTATAAAAATTAATTTACAAAGTCGATAACTAAATAAAACCAATCACATTAATGCAGCCACAATAAGAAACTATAGTTAACATATCCCGGGTTCAAATCCCGTCGAGATCGGCAATCCTGACTGAAGTTTTTTTTTTAGGTTTTCCTCCCCCCAGTCGTTAATTCAAATTCAGGGCAATGAGTCTTTTTAAACAGTCCTCGGACATCCCTTCACAATTGTCCTATCCGCAACATACCTAGTTAGACACCTTAAGAGAGACATGAATTGCACCCTGGGAAGGCTTCCCACGAAAACATATTATTAATTTAAATAAAGTTAGTAGTGATATAACAATAACAATGTTCCGGCTAATAAGCCAATATTTTGATTAAAAAATTCAAATTTGATAATAAGTGAAATTAGTTAATGAACCTAATATTGAAGCCCTAACTTTCCCCCTATTTGTTCACACTTTTAAAATTAAATAGCATCGGTACATCATAAGTAATAAAAGGGAGCAAAGCTTTCCTCAGTGAGTGTCACGTTTCACGATGAACACAGAACACGACCTCCGATTTGACATGCGTTTTTTGTTGCAACTTGACATTGGCCTTCAACAAGGATGACACAGAATGTTTTTACCAGGGGGTCAGGGGGCGGGGTTAGCCCCACCCAATGAAAGATAGTGAAAAAATGTTTGTGCTAAAATATCCGCTTCGTGGAATTCAAATTCTTTTGAAGGAAAAAATTAACTACTACCCTTAATAATTATATATAATACATACATAATTATATTTATTATTCAACCTAGTCTCGTAGTCGAGACAAAATAGGAATAGAAAGACTGCGGTGGTATGGATACGTGAGACGAATGAAACAGGAGAGAATCCCGAGAAGAGAATTGGAACGAGCATGGGGAGGAGTACGAAGAGTTGGCCGCCCAAGAGATAGGTGGAGAGACCAAATAAAATTGAGTATAGAAGAAAGAGGGAAGACATGGGAAAGAACGAATTAAAAAAACTCTGGGAAGACAGAAAGAAATGGAGAGAACTAGTGGAAATGCAGATAGCGAAGAAGATGAGGTGCTGATCCTGGCAAGCAAGCACTGATAAACTGTAGCCCGAGAAAATGGTGACTCTTCACCCCCCGACCCGACGCATGTTGGAATAGGGGTCTGATATTATTATTATTCAACGTAGTATCTCAAAAGAATTGAACCGTATAAGTGAGATTGCACGCTTGTGCCGATCCACATTATTACTATAACAAGCTGACAATTTCGATCCGAGTAGACCGAAGAAAGTGCGGACGAAAGCGAAACTCCAGCTAACATCAGTAAGTGAACTCAAATGATGTCATAGCGGATTGTTATCATGCAACAGTATTGCGATCACGTTCCGAATGTGTTTATTAAAACCAGCTATGATTGACAGGCGGGGTGTGATCATACTTATTATGTTAAAACTGTACGTGTCTTGCAGGTTGAATCGAGTTTACCGTATAAATAACATGGCTATCTAATCCTGACAAAGGTTAAATAGATAGATACCATCTATCTAAACTGCGGTAGGTCGCTTTAGGGTGCGATATTGTAATGTATCAAACCATCGATAAAATTAAATGACTTGTATTAACTATAATTTCCACAAATTATGATGATATTATCAATTTATCGATAAACATTTTCTTAAAATTGTGTAAACAGTTCTCTACTCTTGTTGGATGAGCGTAGCGAGCGCGAAGCGAAGATTCCATTTCACTACACTGGAGAAAAAAATCCGGAATGTTTTTCTTTTTTTTTCTTTTTTTTGTATTTTTGTCTGTTTGTCCACACGATTCCGGCTAAACCGATACTCCGATTGCGATGAAATTTTATGTACTTAGAACTGCCACGTTTTTGAGCGCAATCGAAAAAAATTTTCTCATGAAAATCGCAATTTTACAATTTTTTTCAATTTTTAAAAAATTTCTTCGACTTATAACACCTACATGCTTTATCCGATTTTAATGATTTTTGCACAGAACCTTTATTTTATGAATTAAGATATTTGGTGAAATTTGAGCGCAATTGAAAAATATTTATCACAAAAATCGAAATTTTACAGGGTTTTTTCTTTTTTTTAAACAATTCTTTGACTTATAACACCTACATGCTTTATCAGATTGTAATGATTTTTTCGCAGAACCTTTATTTTATGAATTAATATATTAGTGTAAAATTTGAGCGCAATCGAGAAATTATTTCTTATAAAAATCGCAATTTTACGATTTTTTGAACAATTACGATTAATTAAAAAAAAATTAAAAAATTAAGTTAATTTTTAATTTAATTTAATTTAATTTAAAAAAATTCAACTTAGTAATGATTTGCCACAGAACAACAGAAAATTCACATAACACATGGCAGCTCAATGCACCAATTACGCTCATCCAACAACGCGGCGGGACTTAAGCGTTTTCCTAGTATAACTATAAAACGAAAATAGTTCTATCTTTATCTTTACGATGATAATAGCGCAATGTCTGCGGTGATTATCGGTAAGCAATGATACGGAGCTGATATCACTCAAAAGATAAGAAAGAAAGTGATAGTAATTTTACAATGTAGCATTATGCAATTCACAATTATTACTCTAGTCGAGATTTGCGAGCTATTGTTGAAATTAAACAACATACTTCGTCATAGAAGCCATAACGCATAATAGACAATACCGATATTACCACTTAAGATTTTTTGGAGAACTTTTCCTGTATCCAGTTGTCATCTGATTGATATTCAATTTTACCTAGTTGTCAACGAAGGATATGGTCACTATTATTATAGTTCCCTAAAAATCAATGTGATTTATTTAGATTTTTTTTTTAATGTGCCTCTATAGAAAGTTATATACATGACATGACCATTACATCTGTAACTTTGGCATCAATCTGATAATTACTGGCATCAAGATCACCGTTATAAAAGATTAAATATCTCACGTGGTTTTAGAGCGAACAATACAAAATATTTTTTAAAAAAACGGCCGGGAACAAATTGGATTGCCCATAACTAGGTAAAATTAAACAATAATAACCATATTACTATATTGATAAAAACAAAAATAAAATCAGTCAAAGTAGAATCCTAGTTCGCTTTTGTCTGAAAAGAGAGCTTAGAAGCAATCGACCTAGAGACCTTTATAATGATAGTTTCTCTTGTAGAGCCTTAAAAGAGTTCGCTTTGGTCTGCAAAGAGCGCTTGGCAGCAATCGAACCAGAGATCTTTATAATGATAGTTTCTCTTGTAGAGCCTTAGCCATCATGCACATACTTGATATCAATAATAGTTCATCATTGCCGTGTTGAAGTTATCTCATAACGGAGTACACACTCTGGAAGACATGTTTTAATTGAAGAATATTATAATTATATAGTTTGCGTTCACTCTTCACATGAATTAAATTTGCAACAATTAAATACATTCCACCTTCTATGGCTCGGCCGACTCTGAATGTGATTTCAGTTCAGCTAACGAAGTAAATAGAATATGTTTACATATCATTGTCACAATCTATTCGAAACAATCTTTAAACAACGACCCGAACAATTGATTGAATGTATCTAATTGTTGGGGGTATTGCATGCATAGACTTCGCGTCTCTTTGAAAGAGCCAATGCTTAGTGGTCTCACACATTAACTAACTTACCTTATCAGTGGCACATTATTATTGCATGTTCTAGGGGGTCAGTTTTCACCATAAAAATGCTTAAGACCATGATGATGAAATTTCACATAAATTTATAATTATTTTAATAATGCCTGAATATTTAACTTCCGTAATTTATTCAAATCGTTGAATTAAGAACCATTAGGGTAGATATTAAATAATTAAGACATTATGTTGAAGTTACTTGGTACAATATAAGAACCTTACTGAACCATACTTTTGCACTTAATTTTTACAATTCCTGCCGAAATTCGTTACGAACTGTTGCAATAGCAATAAATAAACATCTGTCTAAAACAGCCCCTTAATACAATTTTGTGGCAGGTGTTTCTTTTAGGATATAACGTGCTTGAAAATTGGTTCTCAATGCTCTGGGTATTTCAATTTGTAGTTGCAGGTATAGTCGGTGTATTTAAAACATTCTAGCAGATAACAACTCTTTACCATGCAACAAGTAAAACGTTTTAATAATTAAAATACTATTCCCGTCTTTAGGGTAAAAAAAGTCATCAAAAACATAAAGACAAGCCAAGACAAACCAAGCCAATAGCCAATTGGATGATAAGGATTTCACATTTTGCACACTTGGAAGTTGACAAAATTCTACTAAAATGTTTTAAATACTGTAAAATAAAATTTAAAAATAAAACAGTCAGTGTAGTTTAGAGCTGCATTGTTACAAGTTACAACCAATAAAACACAACTGCTTGTTGTGTGTGTTTTAAGCAGCACAATTGAACAGAGTAATGAGTGTAAAATTAGCGTAACACAAAGTGGGAAAGTTGAAACAGTAAGATTTGTTGTTGAGATTGAGTCGAAGAACATACCCTTGTTGTTTGGTTGTAAATAGAAAGTGATTCGTAAAAAGGATCGTTTAACAAAAATTACAAACCATTCTTTGTCGAATGTTAAGTAAAATGCGTTTCGACTTCACTCTCCTTATTCGGAATCTACGTCTTTAAATACCCACATTTACCTGCTTCCTCCATCATGCTAGAGCTGCCAGGTGGACAACCAGTGAAGACTGATATTATTATTGATGCTTCATGGAAATTAGCCAGGGACAAATTTTCCCTGTACTGGTGACTTTGTGTATGTTTAAGGATAGTTGTGAGTGAATTCCTCATGTTTATAGTATTAGACTTTTCTCATCATTGATCTTTTGTCACATGTGACGGCTATAGAATCGACGACCTTCAAAATTAACGTTGATATATCTCAATTTCAAGAAATTGTATCATATTCAAAGCTAAGCTATGTTTTTGCTATTAATGAATGAATATTAACGACTATTAAGTAACAGAAACTCCAGCCATGTTAAATTTGATCATAAGTTTATTTATCTCAGACTTTGCCTATCTTGTGACAGTTTGTCGGGTCCAAAAGACAAATTTGTTGTTTTTTAACCATAGGTGAAGCAAGTAAAGCTTTTATTAGTTTGTTAGTAAATGTTGTTTTAGGGCACTCAACAGTAGAGTTATCAGTGCCCATGTCAATTGAATTGGAATCTTCCAAATTTTATTTCCCCATAATTGTGGATTACCACCATGTTTTCGTCTTTCCAATGGATGGAACGTAAGGGAAGACGAGGGGGGTTAATGGGAAGGAGTGAGGATGATGGATAGGATGGGTTAAACTGGGAGGGAACGGAGGAGTGCTCGTTGCAGAGAGGGCCGGCCAGTATGGAGACGAAAAAAGTGAAAGAAGAAAATAAATATGAGTAAGGCTGTGTGAATGAAGAAAGGTGTGGTAAAAAGTTACGCGAGAGCTCTCTTTGCAACACGCACCCCAACCGGCCAGAGCTCGCCCTTAGTTTTGGGGATTTTTGGGTATTGGGTTTTTTTGAAGTTATCATGCTGAACCGTATTTAACATTCTCATAACACTTCCAATGGATCGTAGTAACTACCGTACATCGACTGAGAAAACACGTTAGCCTACATACGTAACGCGCTATACTGGTTTGCGAAGACAACGGTTACCTGCAGGAGAACAAGGTAGAATATAGTGAATGTCACCAATGTACCAAATATAATCTACAGTTACGCAATGATTGTGTCGTCTTTATTAAATTTATTTACTTATCTCTGGCAACAGGTACATCCACCCTCAAGTGTCAAGTAACTTAATCTAAATAATTAAAAATATACACTTATCACAATGTATAACAATGCAAATACGTTATACTATCGTCAAATTTACAAACAAGTATTAAAAAATAAAATAAATACTTGCTAATATAAAAACAAAGTGATGAATACATAAAACCACAAACAATTTGTTTATAAAATCCAAAACTTAGTGAAAGGGTTATGTAGGTATCTTGGTAAACTTATTGGCGAAAAAAGAGATTTGCAAATTATAGATTTTTATGTAATTATATTAGTTTGTGCTTATTCCGTACATTCATTACAATATTATTATATAATAAATATACGGATGGATACAAATAGCGGACCTAAGATACATTTTGGACATATTCACCCATCCTAAGAATGATATAAAACACATAAAATATACATCAAACAAGAAGAAACATACATACATATCAAACTCTTAAAAAAATCTTTTAACTGACCAAAATAAAACGTTAATCTAGCTGTGTAGATATAGTAGTTTATTTGTCTAGTCTATTTTATTTTAGTGAGGTTATAGACTGAGTGGGTGCCTTGTGACACATTGGTAACGTTGTTTTTTTAAATTGTTGCACCTTGTAAGGTTAGGCGTAAAGTGGGAGTTACCTTCACACCAGTACGAATTACGAGAATGCGCAATGTCTGTATAACAGTACATAGTATTGTCAATTCGATGAATCGGGTGACTTTTAGACCGGAGTTTACGCTGACTGTGGAAATTTTAACATTGCGAAAGAAAGTGAATTGAGAAATTGAGAAATTTCGTCAGTCAAACAAAACAAGAGACTTTGTTGAGTTAAAAGTAAACATTTGTGATAAAGGAACTTATTTGGCTGCAGAACTGAATCGTTATATGATGACGATTCAAGGCTAGATTTCATCAACACACAACATTTGTTAACTAAGCTATACAAGTAACAAATGTTTATTTACTATTAACCTTTAACTTCCTACTGTTTGTTGTTCCACTTGTCAATACTGTTCGTACCGACAGTGTTGGCGCGCGACTCTGATTCGGGAGGTCCCGGGTTCGAATCCCGTCGAGACCGGCAATCCTGACTGAAGTTTTTTCCGAGGTTTTCCTGAGTCGTTAATGCGAATGCAGGGGATTGAATCCTCTTAAACAGCCCTCGGACATCCCTTCATTGTCCTATCTGCATCATACCTTGGGATACACCTGAAGAAGAAAAAACTACAAGAAACTAATATATTGTTCGTTCTTTAAAATGATGATATACCTTTTTCGACCTATAATGCTGAAAGCCTTAACCAACAAAAACAAAAATACAACCACATTTATTTAAATTTGTTGGAAATAATAATCTATATAAATTAAAAATCATTATCAAAACGTGTCAATTTGACACATTTTGCATGAAGGTTTACATAATATTGTCAATGTGGTCGTTGTGATATTTCCAATGATAATAATTAAATCATAACATTTTTGTGAATAAATAAATAAATTGCACCTTTCAAATAATATTGATACACTTTTAAAAGTCATTTATGTTGCGAATTCTCACATTTAATACTTGCTATTATTTCTAATAGCATTTATTCGTCCTTGGAGGTGTTGTCAGTTGGTTCTCAGTCTTGCAGTTTAAGACCAAGAAATCTATTTTGACACTGCACTTGAGAATAATATTTCATATAGGATTGTTTTCAAGGTCTGTCTTATGGATGTTTGCATAACATAGTGACACTATTCGTATTAGTGTCATAGACAAAGCACTAGGCAAAACCTTCTGTGCTTAACCCAGGAATCATGGTCACAGTTCTTGACTAAGAAATATATTAGTAAATAGTGTAAACGGTGACTTTCGAGCCGTCCTAGCAACGAGGCCCATAATAAGTTCGTTGATTTTGTCGCTGTCCGCGGGTGGAATCGTGTCCAGCTTGTTTGGTCGGTGTTTCCACTGGTTTCTTGTCGATGGCGTCAGCGCCTACAGGGTTGGCTTGGTTGGCTTAAAATGTAATGTCCCCCACTGAAAATCAGTTATATGACCTAAATAGTTTGTTTTTTCAATTTTTTTTCATTTCTTAAAAAATAATCAGCTATTGCATTGTATGATTATCCAATGAATGAATGTATCCAATGTAAATTTAGCAAGATATGTTTTCTATCTGATTTAGTATTGGCCACCTGGTTCAAGCCTTGCCATGTCCAATACCAAGACGTGCGGAGCTGGTTGAACTTATCTACTATAACCTGGGTGTGGTTGGCTAGACTGCGCGGTGTAGGCCGTGGTACACGTACCAACCTACTGCCAACAAACCTCGTTTGAACTTGAATCAACAAACAATACACGAAACAACACACAAGTGACCGGAGAATTCCCACTGTGGTTCTACGTACATTATTCTGACGTTAACATCAGTGTCATTTAGTTATAGCTGCATCCTAGGATTTGCATTCTTATTAGCGGTCATAACATGCATATGCCTAAAGTAGGCCAGACATGAACTGAGAGAATACTTTCCATACAAGGATTATAAAATTTTGTCAACTTGCCCACAGTTATAATTAAAACATAGATATCATAACGAGTAGAATTGATATTATAAACGCTATCATCAGGTGTTGATGATTTCTGCTGAACTGTTAGTAATATCATTACCAAATTTTGCGTGGATGTTTATAAAGTACTTTTATATTGATATCCGCAATTGGGTACGCAAAAACGTGAAAAAATGGGAAATCCAAAACAGGGATTCCAATTCTGGAAATTCCCAACAAACCGTTTATCTTACGATAAAACGAAATTTACCTGCGCGTTCACATTGATTTAAACGTTGATATCCAGTATGCAAATTTGAGTTAAAAAAATAAGTACACGTTGGAATAAATTCCCGAATTTGACCAAAATGGAGTAAATTTCGGTGATTTCACAAATTTTTAATTCAAAATCAATTCTTTATTTTAGGAATAAGTGTTCAGGATAGCATAGATTTATTCTTTACTAACGTTGGTGTGAAATTTGATAACAGTGTTGTGAACCGTTTACCGTAAAAAAAAAAATTTAACCCTGAGCGCCTAAACTCGTCTTTAGCGCCTCCACAGCGCTTCCCCTTAACGATTGGCATTTTGTTAACATTAGTTGTGGTTTATTGTAAAATCCAGAACTTCGAAAATTTGATGAAAAGAAGCCTTCTTACAGTTCTTGTAGTCAAACTATGTATCTTTCCCAGTGTGGAACTAAATCGTAAAGGTGAGTTTTATGCAAACTTTCTTCGTGTTTAATAATATGAATATATATTTTAAACAATGCATGATTTTATATATATTATATAATTTATATCGCTATTAAAAAGTCAACAACCACAAAAAAATAGCAATCTAGTAAAGGCTTGTTCTGTAGTCCAGGTAGCTTAATCGGTAGAGCTATGGGTTCTAATCACAGTCGGGGCAAACTTTTATGATAATTATTGCTAACTATCAATAATATTATTAATGTTCACCATTTTATGAAACAATTTAATCTTTTCTTAGGTACAGAATCGTATTATAGTTGTCAAATTTCTGTATTTTATATTTGGTTCTTTAATAAAAGCAACAAGTTGATTTACTGCTGTATGGCCATCGCCTTTTTTCCGCTTTTGGCAGGATCAGCTTGGGTTTTGCAACCAAATCTGTCCACTTATTTCTATCTTTTCACAACGTAGCTCTTCCACATGTTCCCAGCTCTATCAGTCACCTCTAAAAGAAGTTTTTTTTTAATGTAAAATATCATGGTCCACTAAATCTGGTAGTATTTATAGAACCTTGCATAAAGTTCATTATCACTTAAACTTAAAATGAATATAAAAAGAAAAAGCAACAAATCAGAGAATTTTCGTGAAAAAGAAGACAGCTCGATGCTGCAATATTCATCTTGCTCCATCAATCTCCCCAATAATAATTATCCGTTGCCCAACTTGTCCGTAGCTTGATTGCAACATTCGTCGTCAACGCATGGCCACAAGGCCTGCACTCAGCAGACAATGCTAATACAGGAGATTGCTGTTTATCTATGCTGAAGACGGACACTGAAGTACTATAGGTTCTCACGCATGTAACGTTATTGCATAGCTGAGCACACATTGTAATGATGGTGAATACATTAACGGAGACAAGCTTTCTGTTTTTTTTTTCTTTCTCGGGTAATCATATAAAAATTATCGCATTTTACGTTTATTATTCGATTCCGAAAGAAGAATTCGTGAAATCGCCGTTAATAACTCATTTTTTTTTAATTTTGGGAACGTAATCTACACATGTCCATATTATTTTAAAACGAAAATTTTCATTAAAAAAATTTTTTTAATCGATATAAACTCACAGGTTGATTTTGTTGGCCGCAAGAAACGTTTTAAGCGTAATTTTACAAATTGTAATTCACGTATGAGCCGTGGTCTGTAAAGGAGTTGGTGCGCTAACGCATAAGAATTATTAAGTTCATTAGAATTGATCCCTACAAACTGGTCTACGACATTAATTTTTTTAAATGAAAAGTAACTTGTTTTCGGATCTGTCTGATACTTCAACGTAATCTGTATCAAAATGAATGATTATTTAAGAGTAAAAAATCTTTACCTCACAGGAAAAACCCGCATCTTTACTCTCACAGAAACAAAACAAAAGCACAAATAAAACTCTTTTATCTCTTTTACTAATTTATTGATTCTTTTTAATTCATTTAATGTTTAAGCTTTACTTTCTGGACTTATGTCTTGCAATGTTTTTTAATGCTTATTATTTGCAACTTAATATTGATTTTAATAGTCAAATTTACATTCCATACAAAATTTGGTAATGATTTTACTAACCGTTCAGCTGCAATCATCAACACCTTACTGTAGAACGCCAACCTAAGCAACTCCTCTATAAATGCCACAAGTCTTGTGTATGTTAGTGTTTACTGTTGCATAACCCGAACTAGGCTTCACTAAGAGGGCTTACACCTACCTACTCATCTGAATCGCACTTTGGAAACAAATTTGTGAAAGTTTCTGTAACTGTTGGTTATTACGTTACGTATAATATGTAAACATAAAAGTAGGGCGAAGTTGAGATCAATTTTGAGATGTTTATTATGAAAAGTGTTAGAATTTCGCAATGTTTGAGTATTGAAGATCAAATCTAGAAGTAGGTTGGTAACGGATTAAAACAGATAAAAAATAGTTACACTTGTGAATCAATTATCAGATTTATTTGACACGTGGATTGGATTGGATGATAAAATTACAATGAAGTGAATTTTGTTTCTTCTTCTTCTTCTTCTTCTTCTTCTTCTTCTTCTTCTTCTTCTTCTTCTTCTTCTTCTTCTTCTTCTTTCTTCTTCTTCTTCTTCTTCTTCTTCTTCTTCTTCTTCTTCTTCTTCTTCTTCTTCTTCATCTCTTCTACATCAGATACATACCCTTAACATGTTAGAATGATCAGAATCCAAACTTCATCCATGTATTTCGGTTCTAGAATCTAATTTTGGTTAGAAAAATTTGCACGATAGAGTGTCATCACAGATGTTTGCAAATGGACATTGACACAAACGAATTGGCTTCGAATAATGATTTTATGTAAACAGTAAACAAAAATGATGGTTAAAGATTTACAATTTTGTCCCAATAGCATTTTTGAAACTTATTATAAAAAAATCAACAATGTGGTTTAAAAATGCCCATAAAAGAGAGTTAAAAATAAACGTATTTCACAACAATGCAATGCTTTGCTTCATAACAATAAGATTTGTAGTGGCTGCCGGGAAAATATGTAATTAGTTCGCCTAAATACCCGTTCAATTATCCTGCTAACAGAAAGCGTAAAGCAATTCATTCTACCCAATTTTACTTTCAAGGCAAGTATATTTCATCAAAATTGGATAATTCGAGAGGAAATTGAAACAACTATTTTTGGCATGCCGAAATATAGCAATAACAATATTATGTATTTGAGTTTGAACACAATAAGAATACACATAACCTACCCTCACCTGTTGCAAAATCGAATAATTGAAAAACAATCACAGTTTGAAAGTGACTTTCGAAAAAAAAAAAAAAAAAACGTAGTCACGTGAAAGTAATCCAATCATTATTTTGTATCACAGAAATGCGAAATAATATGCAAAGAGATGGCTTCAAAAAACCGATAGAAAACGTGATAATTTTAAATTACAATTCCATCATCTTCTTAACCAAGAAGACGAAATCTTTAAAAACTTTACAATCCAAAATTATTCTCACGATTTTTCTGGTGTTGTGATAAGATGGGTCAATATTGCCAAAGTGCCTAGTTAATTATGTACGCCTCCAAATGTGAAATCCTTAAGTTCGTTTTTTTTCTTTAAGAGAACGCTTATGCAAATTACCTTCTTACAATCTAACAGCCTCCTAATCTACCGCCTACCGACTCAATGTAGGCGGTGATATTACTTAAACTAGTCGTTTTCTTCAGTCTGCTTAGAGTCATTACACTTTAGCTTCGTGTAGAGTTTGTCGAACTCGATGTATAGAATGATTTTAATATGGAAGAAATCACAACGTCATAAATTAAAAACAAACTAGATGTTCTTACAACTAATAGTTTTAAATTGCAGTGAGAAAATATTATTTTCATTTAAATCACATTAGAGAGGCATATTAGTTGGAAACAATTGCACAATTATTGTTTCCTCTTCACATTTTTAGCAAGAGAAGATATTAACTATCAATGTCGTGTTTGATTGTAATTTTTCACCTGTCTTATACAGTTTCAAATATTGAATTTAAAAAAAGGGAATATAATCCCGAAAGTTAGTTTATATCGAAATTCAAAAGAAAAAGCAGAGATTAAAGTGAAGATCAATACAATATGGGTGACGCGTCAGCAAGGTCAGCCAACAGTAACTTCGATACCCTGGTGTCCAAAAGTTTGTTAGGACCCTCTTACCCCCTACCCGACTTAATTGTTGAACATAGTCTAGAACATTATTATTTTCATAAAAATTCACTTATATCCATTTTTATTCCTTGTCATTCCCAGATGTAATTCTCTGGGCGTGTAATTTCCGTGGTACTATTATGTTTATTGCTACCTACCTTGAAGAGGAGGAATGAATAAATCTTCATTACCAATGTTAAGGCAATGACTTAGAATATGTATTTCAAGATCAATCTTACGATAGTGAGAATGATATAATTCACCATTGTTTAAAGTTTCTCGTATAACGCTTGCGTGAGCATTTTACTACCGTGTAAACGAACAAACGCCAAAACATCTTGTTTCTTTGTAATTATTACGGATGTTTTTAAATAGAAACTTGGTAATGTTAATCAAACTGAAAACGCTAAAATAGATGTAGTTGGCAATTTATATGTACTACACGTATCATGTTTTGAGTAGTAAGCAATTTTTCAAACAATATAGAAGGGCTTTGACCTCCCAAGGTTTTTGCAATAGCGAGTATAACAAATCATCATTTAGTTGTTACTGACAGGACGGTAAAGCAATTATTGTAGCACATTATTGATAACTTTTAATTATTGAAGGTTGAATTAAATTGCTTACCTTACACTTAGTTTAGATCTGTTATTTTTGCGGTATTGACAGAATACAGTTTTTTAAATAAATATTCCTATGCTTATAGCTATCCTCCTATTCTAAAGTATTTTATGCGCAACTCCTTTTAAAATCGTGACTGTATCTTCAAAGTACAATCAATCGAGAAACAACAAAAAGTGGCAAATGTAAACGTAAGAAATATTGACCCATGTTCACTTTTTGTCCGGTTCCGATAACATAACTTCTACACATACACATATTCTCTCCCCCCCCAATAACCACCACCACCAAATTTATGAAATTTAAAAAATTGGACCCTGAGTAATTTGCGTAAAATAATCTAATACTCTTTCCGAAACTTTTCATATTTCGTATAAAGAAATTGGAATATTGACCGCTTTTTATGTAACAATCTGTAAATTTAAACTTATGTATTATTTTAACGACCATGGCACCTTTCTAAATACAGAATTTAAAATTCTGTTTAAGGCTTCCTTAAAAATAAAATCTATAAAAAAAGAGCTTATTGGCCCGGAACAATATTAAAACGTAACTTAAAAACTTATGACCGAGGCCACTACTTACTTAAAAACGAATTTTCGGGTGAAACTTCCTCACCCATCATCAGGTTGATGCCGACTGATTCCCTCCTTGGACAAATCATCAGCTCGACTCATGACGGAGATAAGGGAGCAGTCCAAGGAGGGAATCAGTCGGCATCAACCTGATGATGGGTGAGGAAGTTTCACCCGAAAATTCGTTTTTAAGTAAGTAGTGGCCTCGGTCATAAGTTTTTAAGTTACGTTTTAAAAAAGTATTAGTTACCTACCTAATTTAAAATCAAAACTAATCTGTCCACTCACTCGACTATAAACTGTCACGAGCAGAATGTTAATTTCTTTCCGCGATATTATGCAGTTGCCAACGCCTTTGAAAGAAAGTTCCTTCGTACGCTGTATGTGTTTTAATATGAACTTTATATTACGTGCTGTATCTTTATTAAATTAAGTGACTTTTTTAGCTGTCAAGAAAATTACGTGACATGCGAGAAGAAATTTTGTGACGTGCAACCATGGAAAGAACTCAGTATTGTCGTGTATTTTCATTAGACGGGTGTTTCTTTATGAACGTCTCAATGATAATGTTATTCGCGATAAGTGAATAATTGTCAATATCTTGCTTTGATTTAATTTAATCAATTAACATAACTACAGTATCTGTCTCACAGTTCATTCAATATATGATTTTTTGCAGGAATCTGAATTATACCTCATTGATTCCATTCAGCTTGATATAAAATAAATAAATACGTTCATATTTAGTTAGTCTTCCCACTCAGTCACAGAACTGATTTTTAGTGAGGGGCATTAAGTTTAAAGCAGACCAAGCCAACCCTATGGCCCATGGGCGCTGACACCATCGACGAGCGAACAATTTCTCAGACAATGTTAGTCGCATCTATTTGTGATTTTATGTAATTGTTAATAATTAATTATGAAGGCATCTATCATAGCACTTTTCCATTTATTGATTATAGAAAATAAAAAATAAAAAAACAATTTTCTAGAATTATTTAGAATCTGTCAAAATGGTCAATAGTATCGGAAACACCCAAATATGTACCAAAAACTTTAACAATCACTCGGACTCGGACTTTCTTAACTAGAAATGAGCACAAACCCACAAATGTTTCACAGAGCGATCGTTTGTTTTATGTAACCTCTGTATTTACCTCCGTCGTGTATACCCCCCCCCCCCCCCCGGCCGCTTATAGACCTAACACGGCGGCCCTGCCTTCAAGACGTGTACTCTGCGGTCTGTATTTGGTCAACACTCTTCGGAGAGCACCTCCAGTGATGGAATGAGACACTGCGCGTGCGTCAATCAGGTTCAGAGAGCGGAGTCTTTCAATCGACTCGATAGTCATTTAACGTCTCATATTTATGCAACTTGGCTAATCGAGACGAAGGGAGGGACGTAAGGGATGACGCGGGGGGACAAGGGGTGGACAAGCCTGTGCTGGTCAGAACCAGCCACAAGCGTATGGGGAGGGCAGGGGTTCCCCCACGTCGTGGTCGTCTCCGTCTGTGTCATCATCCGTCCGTGTTGTCATTGTCGTCGCCGTCGGGGAGGTAGTCAAAGGGAAGGGGAAAGTTCCCCGACGACGACCCAGAGCTCGCCATTAGTTTCAGGGAGAAAAACTCTCCTAATCACAGGCCAAACCACGAGAAGGTTGCGAGTTGGAATTTGATGGCCCATTTTCACTACTGATAGGAAAGGCGATAAAAGAGGAAAAGTCCATGTTGCTAACATAAGCTATAGGCGCTCCACGCTAAGAAAGGAGATGCGCGCGCTTTCGACGGGCCAATCAGCGATCGTTATTTTAAATTGGAGCCTGCTGAATGGCTACAATTCACCCGTTAAAAGCGCGCGCAACTCCTTTCTTAGCGTGGAGCGCCTATATAAGTAGAGGAGTATATAACTAGAGACAAGCTCTAAAGTTGTCGTCGGGGACCTCTGACACCTTTCCTTAACGACCTCCCCGCGACGACAACGTAAACGATGACAATGACGATGACGACCACGACGTGAGAACCCCCCTTCACTCCCCTACCCGTGGCTGGTTCTGACCAGCATTCCTCACCACGTCCCCTGGGCTAGAGCGGCTAGAGTGGCGCATATTGGTCTAAATGGTTGACACTCCATATAAACTTACAACTAAAACTTACTTTACTTAGTGAGTATTCTTTTTGTGTTTTAATATTTTTGAGGCAGCGAAAGGAATTGAATACGCGTAATCATGTATTTGATTTCAACTAATCGATTAAAATCAAGCATCGATCCATCTTTTAAACAGCGATTATTGAATGAATTTAATTTCGTTGATAGTTTGTAAAAACTAACATCGAACGGCAGTTCTATTCAAAATTCATGTGGAGACTTCGCTCTTTGTAGCTTTCTCCGTCACTAATACAGAGTTTTATCTTCTTGGCGAACTCGTGAAGCGACGACGCATGTAGAACCTGATCTTTGACCTCACACACAAGAAAAACACCAACCTGCAAGATATACTGTACAATTTTGAAAAAGTATGCCACCATAAAAACAATTAGCTCTCCAGCAATGCACGGATTCTTAAACTGGTTGTCGAGTGCATGAACTGACCTAACATGGCCATGAGTGACCCAGACGTGACATTGTGTGAGGTGTGACCTTCGCTGACTTCTGCCTTTGAGTTTATAGTTTAGGGATAGAGACCCAACGTACGTAACCATTTGTCTACTGCGCTGTACAAACGAAAATAATTGCAAGTCAATTAACCCATCCAGATATTTGGACGGGTGTGTCTGGCTTTTTAGGTGTACGCAAAATCGTAAAAAGTGGCCAACATAGTTTAGTGAGAACTATGTTCTGCACACATTTGTTTTCAAATATTGTTATCAGTAGTGATTTTAATTGCAGATTAAATTGATTTATTCTGAAATTAAAAATATTACACAAAATATAACATTATCATATTTGAAATTTTTCATGAGGATAGGCTAGTTCTAACAAGACTACATAGAACATTTTGTCACATTTTCGGTTTTAAATAGCGTTTTCTGAGATTTAACTAAAGTAAGGTATTTTCGCATGATTTTAATATTGTTCTGAAGATTGTTTTTAAATTCCACATTAGATAACTATGTTTTTATTTATTCCCTTCCCTACACACCATGCTTTACATGCTATTTCCTTTATTTCATGGAATTCAATCCAGAAATTACAAAATACCTTTAGCGGGGTATCGGACCCCGGTCTCCCAAATGCCGGATTACCGTTTTGGTTGCTCAGGGGTAAAGTACCCGACTGGCAATCGGGAGACCGGAGTTCGATTCGATACCCCTCTGAGATGGATTTTGTAATTTATGGATTGATTCCCTTAAATTAAAATCAATTACACCTACGGGAGTGTTTACCGTCAATGAAATTGAGAAATTAACTTTATGTTAAAATGTTAAGAGTCCAAGCCTCAGGTAATTTTGTACACACTGTATTGTTATTATAAGTGAAATAAATATATGTATTTTTAAATTGGCAGTCGTCCTCTTTTCTTGTGAACTCCATACCCGTGCCTGTGAATCTCGTATTCAAGTTCATGGCTCCTGGATTCAGACGGGAATCACGATGAGCATAGGTAAATAGTGGACGCCGATTGTTCTGTGATAAATAGTCTTGTTGCGCCTACTCAAGCAGAACTCAATGCTAAAACACACGCACGACGTGCATGGATGGTGAAAACAGTGCGGATGAGATGACGTTCAGAAGTAAATCGCTACTTGTTGTAAATTTTCATTAAAAATTGTTTTTGAGACAAAATGTATTGTTTCCGAATTCCCATTTTTGTTAAAATTCTAGAATTACAAAATGAAATGCACATAAGTATTTTAATTCATTTTGTATCCAGCGCGCATCTCAAGTCCATAGCAAACAGTTTAATTGTATTTTATTATTTATGTTTTATAATTTTGTATAACAATTACATACATGTTCCGAAATATCTAGCTAAAGCGTAAAATGCGATACTCCGAATCGGGAAGACGCGAATTTGACACCCTTCACAGGAAATTCTAAAATTTTGTCCTGTGTTATTTTCAGTCGTTAATATGCAAGATACTGAGTCCTCTTAAACAGCCCTTGGGCAATCCCTTCACAACTATTGTAAACTTGTCAAGGGTACATGAATACCGACATTGTGGGCGTGACTCTGATTCGGGAGGTCCCGGGTTCAAATCCCGTCGAACCCGGCAATCCTGACTGAAGGTTTTTTCCGATGTTTTCCTCAATCGTTAATGCGAATAGGAATTGAGTCGTCCTAAACGGCCCTCGGACATCCCTTCACAATTGTCCTATCCGCAACTTGGACACCTGAAGAAGGGCTTGAATTGCACCCTGGGCAGGCTTCCTGAAAAAAATTATAAGGGTACATGAATGCCCCTCTTCAGATGCATAATATGGTATTTTGGAGTAGGAAATTTTAAGGAATTGACCAAATACTGTTTAAGAGGATTATATCCATTACATTCGCATAAAAGACTAAAGAAAACCTTGAAAATTCTTAATCAGGATTGCCGGTGGCGGGTGTTGTTCCGAAACCCCCTAATCATAGGTTCTTGTTTTACACTTGAGCTTCATACATCGGCCCTAGAAGCCTTAATTAATAATTCCTTGATTTCCAGTGCTAGTTTCACTTCTAATAATGTGTGCTGATGAAAACACATTCTACGTTATAGTACGTTAGATGCTGTAGGGCATACGACTATGTCCTTCACGAATACGTTGTTATGTTTATTAGGTAGTTCTGATTTGCATAGTAACAAATGAATGACCAAAGGCTGTTTAAGGACTCAATTCATGCATTCAACTAAGAACAATTGTAGAAAACCTTGGTTAACTTAGTCGTTGGGGCTAGGTTGTCATGGTTGTTCTACGTTCGTGGAAGATAAATGAGATGAAGACAATTACAAAAATCTTGACCAATGCAGGAATGAAACTTACGTCACTGTCCTCGGTTCGAGCATGCACAACCGTATGAACCAAAACGTGTTTTCAAGCTTTTCCTTAGACAGAATATTGAGTCCTACAAACTGGCCTAAGATATATTTATTTTAAAATGAAACAATAATTATCAAACAGCGTTTGTTTTCGATTGGATCTTATATTTTTTCAACGTCCAGTTATGTCAAAATGAATGCGTAAAAAACACTTTCCCTCACTATAAAAAAATTCTTTACTATCACACACGCAACCCAAACTACACACAAAACTCACAAATCTTTATTTTTTCTCTTTTTTCCTTATTTAGTTTTAATTCATTTCATTTTTAGTCCACAATTTAAATATGTTAAAATTTTTTATTATCCATTGTGGTTGTTATATTATTATTTAAAAAATTGCAGAATTAAACATTTAGTTATTTTGTGTGCATTTACGTACTAAATGTTTTTTAGTTACCCTTTTTTGTAAATCAGTTTTTGTAACTGGATACGATTGACGTTAAATAAATTAATGAATGAATTAATATACAAATAAATCAAAACAAAAGGCAGCCTATCATCTTGTGTCCCCGGGTTCTAACCCCGCCGTGTTCTTGTTCCAGGTGATGGGCCCTGTGATCGAGCGGGCGCCCGAGGCTACGCCCAGAGCGCCAGTCAGGTCCAGAGATCTCTTCGGGCTCCAACTGGAGGTAAACATTCCCCATTCCCTTGGGTCTTCCAAACTATAGTGTTCTAGGCATCTAGTTGTAGATAATAGTTTATAAAGAATTCAATACAGGCAATTAAAAAAATCCATCTCTGCACCCCGACTAATGAAATCAATAGAGTGTTTTGCGATAACTTTTTATCTAATTTGTTTTAAAATAAACAATTTAAAAAAATGGATTTACCCAGATTTTCTTCTTATTTTTAGTGGCAATTCTTCCTTTGAATATTTTTCACATCGAACATTATTGGGGAATTGGGGGGCGGCAAATATAAATCAATTTCCTTCTCTCTCTCTGACTAGGACAATATCCCCCCCCTTGAGTCAAATCAATTTTTATTAAAAACAAACAATCAATAGTTACCAATGATTGCTATTTGTGTATTTGTGTGTGCTATTTGTATTTGTTGCCAATTTTATGCTAACATGTTTCATTCAATCCGTGTCTTGCGATTTACTATATTACTTAACTTGTACATGTGCACAACAAACGCTTTGCTATTATGGAGTTTTGAGATCGTTAACAAAATATGTGGCATTGATATTATTATGAAACGGTTACTGCAAGAGAATGTTAAGGTTTACCCTAATCTAATATGCTACATTAAACGAACGCTTAAAAAAGCCTCAGGGGCCACTTACCAACGCACAAGTTCACTCTAACACGTTCCGAATTCCAATACCGCGCCGAAAACATGATACGTTCTCGAATATCTAATTTCCACATGATTATTTTACCATCAACCCGCCTATCCTATTCTTTTTCGATTTTTTTTTTATAAACAATACCCAACGCGGAAATATGTTAACGTCATGCCATCATATTTTTTCTAGCAATAAACTATAGGCATTATTCTCTGTGAAATCACTCAAGCGAAGGAATTCTTCAATGAGATGTAATTTTGTTTTTCACCAAGGCCACGGGCGAACTAGGAGCCTAGGATCAGTTGGCTTCACTCTCGCGTTCGCTCGTATCTACTGGGCCGTGACAACCGCTAAGATCCACCACGGCTCGTGAGCTGGTGGTGAGATTAGGAACACAATTCTTGGGAGGTACCTTGGTTACTGCAAGGACATAATATGCATCTTTCTTTCTTTCTTTCTTTCTTTCTTTCTCTCTTTCTTTCTTTCTTTCTTTCTTTCTTTCTCTTCTTTTCTTTCTTTCTTTCTTTCTTTCTTCAATTATTCATTCATTCATTCATTCATTTATTTATTTATTTATTTATTTATTTATTTATTTAACCTTTTCCGAGAGTATAGGAAATGCGTTTAAGGCAAATTGCTGTTCGCTCGACCGACTGACACCACTAGCATATGTCACGAATGTGAAAATATAGGGCTCTGCAGTAATACATTTCCAAATTTTGTTTTAAAATAATTTTAAAAAATTAATTCGTTTTCACGAATTTTGATTTTGTTAAAAACTCCTAAATTGACCATATTCGTGATTTTCTTCTGGCTGTTGAAAAAAAAAAAATTGAAAATATATGACCGCAGAACTGTCCATCTATGCTTTATTGACAACTTTCCAAAGTTTCATATACGTCGGATGCATCTTTGCCGAGCGAACAGCTATTTGTTAACTGCCAAATGTGTCCTATTCCCTCTTAAAAGACTTATTTACAAAGGGGAACAACTAAATAAATCTACTTACATAAAAGATGTAGACACAACAATGAACTAAAAGTTAGTAAAGATTGAAATGGTAATTTTTCAACAACGTATTAATAACGCAACAATTTTGGTAACAAATACAAAATGGATTCATTAAGAATTTTAAATATTTTTTAAAAACATATCTTATGATTAAACATCCCCAAGCCGTCGAAATATGATTTCAAAAAAATGCATAAAAGACGTTCAAAAATTTGGCAGAAAGAAAGAGGGACTGAATAAAAGAGCAGTTTTTTTTTAAATTTGGTTTGGCATAACCTCTGAATCAACAATATTATTATATTCAAACTTCCTCACTTAAGTCATTTGACAAAATCAAATTTTGAGTTTCTACATACCAATTAATGTACAAAATGATTATTAGAAAAATGGATTTCTGCAGTTACTTACTTTACACGTTACCTCCCCCCCCCCTCCCGCATCCAAACAAAAACGAACCGCCGGTACACCGAAAAAAGCGATTACATTTTCAAAGTAGCCAAACTTTCAATAAACCGGATGAAGTTGTGAATTATTGTTCAATACCAGTGTTTTTTTTTTTTAATTTTTGATTGTTCATAGTCCTACAAATATTTTCACCTATTCTTAAAAGGTTTCATTAGTAAAATAAAGAAGTATACATATCATTTACTAATTTATTTATTTAACGTCTCTCCTATTCAGTTATAAAAACGGATTTACAAAGGAGGACTACTATAAACACATAAATGCATACAAAACAATGCTGCAGTTAAACATAGTTTAAAATAGTAATATTACAACAATAATGTATAATTTAGACAACAATTTTGATTACATATTTTGATTTGATATTAACAATAATTGCAAATTTAATTAAAATTGACTAAATATAAAAAATGGAGGAAAACATAAGAAAAGAAAAATAACATCAACAAATTAAAAATATATTGCGCGCGGGTGTGGTTATCAGTACAGCGCGGCTGAGCGAGCAGATCACTGTAGTGCAGTGTGGTGTAGTGTGGTGTAGTGTGGTGTAGTGTGGTGTAGTGTGGTGTAGTGTGGTGTAGTGTGGTGTAGTGTGGTGTAGTGTGGTGTAGTGTGGTGTAGTGTGGTGTAGAGTAGAGTACTCGGACTCGATCAAGTGAAACTCCGCCCGCCTTTCATTGGCCTACTTGTTTCACTTGTTGCCGTGTCCAGCTGGTCGGTTGGACGCCCACGCCCGTTCGTTCTACCTTGCCCGGGAGCGGTTCAAACCGGAGCTCGGTTATGAAGGAGTAGAACTATTGTTATTATTATTTATTTATTTTAGAAGTCGTAGAAAAAAATATGACATAAAATTAAGATGTACAACTCTATAGAAAGTTAGAAAATGCAATGAGGCCCAGGTTGATTTGATGTTCGACGAGTTTGAGCCATAAAACATTATAAATTAATAATATCAATCAATAATATCAATAAATATTTAAAAAGCAAGCAAAATAAAAAAGCTCATTGTTGTTAAAAAATATCGTATTATATTGATAATAATTGATTCTGAATACCAATAATTTTTTGTCATCACGCAGTATTCATCCACAACACTGGCAATATTCAATTTCTACATATGCTATCAGAGTTTTAACATTTATCATTAATGAGTTAGAATATGTGAAATTATTCGGGTGTTTTGACTTTGTTGACATTATTATAATTACCTACTTAGAAATTTGAATTTATAGACTTTTATCAATTTATGGAAAATTGCTATGATAGGTGCCTTCGTAATTCATTTTTAAACAGTTATGTAAAATTTAACACAATTTGATTAATGAGTGTTTCC